>APFE030184171.1:308754-338560 GCA_000404065.3 Pinus taeda
AGGAGCAGACAAAGAACTTTGACTAGGTTGAATTATACCAGCCTCTGGCATTTCTGCAACCATATGTTCAATTTCACTTTTTTGGGCATAGGGATATCTGTACGGCCTGATATTTGGAGGAACACTTCTTGGAATCAAATGAATAGCATGATTATGATCACAAATAGGTGGGAGACCTTTGGGAGTCTCAAATACCTTGGAATGATTGTCCAAGACTTTTTGGAGATTTGGAGAAATAGATGATTCCGATGTGGAAACATCTAGTGAACATAATTGAGCAATTACACCTCTTTGTTCCTTTGTTAGAAGCTTTGTCATACCGTTAGAGCTGATTATCTTTCTCAATTTCCTTGCAATACCCCTTAATTCAACTTCCTTTCCTTCTGCAGAAATTTCATGAAAAGTTCTTGAAAATTAAAAGCTATTGTACCCAAGGATTGTAGCCATTGGACTCCTAGTACAACATCAGCACCTCCCATTGGAATGGAAAGCATTGGGCTAGTCAATACATATTCTCCCATGGATAGCTTGATATTATGGCACTTTCCAGAGCAATTTATGGTTCCTCCATTTGCAAACATCACTTGACACTCTGGTGCTGGATATAGGAAGCAATTCAATTCTTTTGCTATCTTACAATGAATAAAATTGTGGGTACTTCCTGAATCAATCAGCACTATTACCTTTTTCTTCTTGATATGTCCTTCTATCTTGATAGTTTGAGGAGTGGTATTTCTAGCCAATGCATTACAAGATATGGTTGGATTCATTAATTCTTTATATAGGGTTTGTTCTTGAAGTATATACTCTTCTTTTGACATTTTTTGTTCATTTTCTTCCTCCTCTTCACAATCTATGTAGAATAATTTCTTCTCGGCACACTTATGACCTTTAGTGTATTTGTTATCACAACTGTAACAAAGCCCTTTTGCTCTTTTTTCTTCTAATTGTTGTGGTGTCAGCCTTATAGGTTTTGGAAGGCTAGGGGCAACAACACTTCCATCTTTATAGTTGTGAGTGGTAGGCTTCCTGGTTGCCATAATTTTACTTTCCATTTTTCTTGCTAACCTGAATGCCTTCTCCAATGAATCAGGTTCCCAAAGGCGAACCTAATGTTGGATATTATCCTTTAAAGTCCTTATGAACACATCAATCCTATGCTCTTCTGGAATATCTTTTACCCTTATGTTCTATTTTTGGAAGTCCTCAATGTGATCCATCATTGAACCTTTTTGTTTGAGACATATCAGTTGACTAAAAAAGTGTTGCTTTTTGTATCCTCATAATGTGTTGTCATTTCTTCCGTAAAAATTGCCCAAGTGACAATTTGTTTATGAGAGAAAAGCCATTAATACCATACAAACTGATTTGGTTCCAAATATAAAGTGGTAATACGTACCTTTTATGTGTTTTGCACATTATTGAGATTGAAAAATTGTTCCATATGTAGTATCCATGTTGCGGGATCCTTGCCATCAAACTTCCTCATATCAATTTTTGGAATATGGTTATTCTTAGATCCAATGTTAGAGTCTATGAAATCATGATTAACATTTATTTTTTTCTCATCACGAGTTTCCTTTACTACCCTTTCACCATTTGTAAGTATTTCTTGTAGAAAATTTGTCAAACCTGTCTTCAAATATTCCATGCCTATCTTCAAATCGATCTTCAAATCATCCATCTTAGCTTCCACGTCATTCATCTTAGCTTCCACGCCATATATCTTAGCTTCTACATCTTTCTTTAAACCATCCATATTAGATTCCGTTACTTTTTGTGCGACTGACATTTGTTGCACTTGGTCTTGTAATTTTGATATATCATGTTGCATTTCTTCCTCTTCTTCGTGAGTCATGCTAGAGCTTTCAGGATGCTTACTAGGTTTTTGCATTTTCTTTCCTTGAAGCATTAGTTACAGATAATAATGCTTTAGTATGCCTTTTGAATACCTTCAAAATAATTTTTGAAACCAAGCTTAAGCAAAAATTTAAAAAATCTACACACCTTTTTTCACTTTGTAAGAGCTCGGTATTGCATCTGATGTATCTCTATAATTTCATATCTTCTAGTTCTGAAATTGCAATTTGCGGTAACCCTTTGCATCCTCTTTCCAATTCCACCAGTCTAATAGACTTTAGATTCTCCAAGAAAGTGTCATGCACAATCTTCCAAGATGACCTGTTTATATACCTTTTCAAAAGAGCGAACTTGTATGAAGTGGCACGTGTCACTTTTTTGACCTTAGGATCTAAAAAATATACATAGGAAACTAAAGTCTGTCCTCTTTCTATAACTTCTTATGAAATTTCAATGTGATGCTCAAAACAAAAGTTATGACTATTTTCCCCAGGTCACCTATTTGGAATGTAATTCGGGAGTCTGCAAAAATGCCAACTTCCTCAGATCATATCTATGCAAATATAGCATGAAAAGCTCTGAAATTTGGACTTGTGGTCATAACGATTTCGACTCAAATGGGTTTTTTTTAGCATATGAAACGTCGCAGAAAAAAAATTTATAGCGCAAATGCCATGATGACCTACTTGGAGTAGCGAAACCCTAGAATTCAAAGCTCTGATACCAAATGTTATGAAACCAACTCACACAAAGATAGAAAAGATAGATCAACACCTTAGAATTTAGCCTCTTCGAAGGGGCAACCTCCTTTACATTACAAAAATGAATGATTCTTGGATGATTCAAATGACAAAACCTCCTTTCTATATATAGGAGTCTAAGGGGTGACAATATAACAAAGCTGACCTAACAATAATAATATAAAGGCACAAAAATAGCAATAGAGGGATTCTATGGGGCACAATAATAACAATATAGGGACAATAGGGGCACAACAATATTAATAAGGGATACAACTACAATAGTAATGGGGTAATCAGTAGTATTATAGGGACCTAACATTTGACCGTTTCCTACAATAGATAGATAAGATGAAGGAACCTACTGGTGATCATTCGCTTCCTTTGATCTCCTTTCAATTACTCTCGTTGCTCCCCCTCAAACTGAATTCACTTAATTGGTACCTACCAACATAAGTAGAAGATCAAAACAATCAAAGAATATGATATATCTACTGTAAACAAATGGAATCGACAACATTTGAACATAAATTCATGATAGTTATAGACAAGAATATGGGAAAAGGAACAAACAACTTTATTGATTGATAGAAGTAGGAGTTACAGCCAATGTCGTTCAATCCCATGTCACTCATCTAGCTTAGTCAAAACCCTCATCACAACAATAGCACATCAATCAAACATCATAACATTACTTGTCAATGATTCCAAGTCTTAAACCAACAGTATTTCACTCCAATATCCAAATTCCATCGCTTGATCACTATGATGAGTGGTCAATTTATAGGGAAATGCAAGTGGTTTTGTCATAAATAGGATATTGAATGGTTTTGCATAATTTAAGTTAGCCTCCATCGATAAAGGGATGAGAGGAGAGGGGGTAAATTGATCCATAGCCTATCAGAAAAAAACCTCATATGATGAGATAAGAGTTGGGCATCCTTCTAGAATACTCTAGAGTCAAGGAATATTCCCAGAATCCTATGCCAATTTTGCTCATTCTCACCCAACGTAGGTATAAGTGGGACTAACTGCACTACAATGCAGGTCTAAATGGGCCTACCTACTCTGTATCACAGTTTCCCTTGACCAAGGCTGCACTGGTGTCCCAAGGAGGCATTTCAGCATGGTTTCAATCTAGGAAACTTTCATGGATGAAATCATTCAATTTCATTACTTGTCTAGGGCATGTCGCTACAAAATTAGGGTTTGATGAGCCCTAATTGTACTGATCTGATCATCGGGAGTGATGTGCCCAAGTAGACCTATAATAATGATTTCTACAAAAACAAAATTCGGTATTTAAGGAAAATTATTTCCAAAGAAGGATTAGTTATGGACCCTGAAAATGTTAAGGCTATTATGAATTAGCCTATACCTAAATATGTGTCAACACTTCTCTCATTCATGGGGATTTCTGGGTATTATAGAATATTTGTAGAAGCATTTTCAAAATTAGCTTAGCCCATTAATTCATCGTAGAAAAAGGGAATAACATTTGAATGGGCAGTTAAATGTGAAGAAAACTTTGACAAATTGAAACAATTGCTAACAAGAACCCCTATACTAAAAATTTCATATCCAAATAAGGAATTTAATGTTTGTATCGATGCCTATTTTGAAAGACTTGCAGGTGTGTTAATGCATGAAAATGCAGTGATAGCCTATGAATCTAGAAAATTGAAAACACATTAAAAGAATTATGTTGTATATGATATAAAATTGGTACAAGTGACACATGCCCTAAAAATGTGGCGACACTATTTATTGGGGAAGAAATTAATTTTGGTGACAGATCACATTAGTTTGAAATATTTCTTTAGCCAACCTTATTTAAATGTTAGACAAGAAAGGTGGTTGAATTTGAGATAAAACACATAAAAGGGAATGAGAACAAAATTGCACATTCCCTAAGTAGACATGCTCAAGCCTTGGTATGAAGTTATGCGAGCAACACTAGCACAAATTTTGGAGAAAGAATTAAATAGGAACTACAACAAGATCCTAAATATCAAGAAATGAAATAGAAAATACAACAAAAATATTTTATGGGGCATGCTGAAAATTCTAAAAAATTATTAACTTACCAAACAGATTATACATTCCTAATGTAGCTGTGTTGAAACAAATGATATTGGATGAATACCATAAGAAACCATATGTTGGTCACCCAGGATACCAAAAAATGGTAACAGTATTAAGGAAAAAATTGTTTTGGCTAGGAATGAAGAATGATGTGGCAGAATATTTGGAAAAATGCTTTGAGTGTCAACAAGTAAAAGCGGAGCATCAACATCATGTAGGATTACTAAATCCACTACACATTCCTGCGAAAGTGGGAGGTAATTTCAATGGATTTTATTACAGGTTTACCAAGAACAAAGTACCAAAATGATTCCATCATGGTGGCGGTAGAAACTTTGACTAAAGAAACACATTTTATACCAGTAAAGTCCACTTTTGAGACTGTGCAAATTGCTAATATTTTTCATGACAGAAATTTTTCAACTGCATGGTATACAAAAAATGAAGTGTCGGAGAGGGATACTAAATTTACCTCCAATTTTTGGAAATCTCCATTTGTGGGCATGGGGAATCAATTAAACTTCGGTACTTCTTATCATCATCAAATAGATTGGTAAGCATAAAAGACAAACAAGATCCTGGAAAATATGTTACGTATGTATGTCATGGATATGCCTACTAAGTGGGAGGATTTTATGGACTTAGCAGAGTTTTCCCACAAAAATATTTATTGAGCTTCAATCAAAATTATTCATTTTGAAGCTTCAAAACGTGTCATATGACACTCAAGTTCAGCCAAACAGAAGATAAATTAATATTGGGACTAGAAGCTTTGTAAGAAATGGAACAAATAGTGTGAAAGATCAAACAAAATACCAAATAGCATAAGACAAGAAAAGGACTAATAAAGAATTTAATGTTAGAGATCATGTGTACTTGCGAGTAAAACCCAAAAAAGGTACTATGGTCTTTGGCAGTGGTGCCAAGATGTTACCATGGTTCTATGGGCCTTTTGAAATTTTTGATTGGGTTGGCCCAATGGCATATCAGTTGGCTTTACCCGACCATATTAAAGTTCGTAGTGTATTTCATGTATCCTTATTAAAAAATTATATCCATGATAATTCTCATGTAATTTATTGGAACTTGATACACATGGAACCCAAAGGAGACTTTCTGACAAATCCACTATGTATCCTAGATTAGAAATAGACAGTGCTCCACAATCAAGTCGTCTCTCAGGTTAAGGTATAGTGGAGGAAATTTACACCTGAAGAAGCTACTTATGAACACGAGGAGGTTATGAAATAAGCCTACCCAATATTGTTAAAAAAGGAGGCAGCAAAGGAATATACACTCAGGAAATTATTATTTTTATTTAGAGGGGGAAGATGTAATACCCCTTTGTGTTCATGTAAATAGTCTTTATTTAGAATGAACAACTTTTAGTAATGGCTAGAAATCCATAGGGAACTTATATTGAAATAAAACATGGTGATGTATTAAATAAAATTGAATAATAAAGATAAATTGGATAATTGCTTGGGAATGAACTTTAGTTAATGAGATCCTTACTCAGAATCAGGAAACTAAGGTTGAAGGATAAGAACAACATAAACTTCCCTTAATTACTCCTAAAAATTTCCTGGGGGTCATTTAATGTGATTTAATAATATTGGGAGAAAAACAAATCTACTAAATCACTTAGTGTGGAAAAAACATTGAGAAGTGTGAATAAAGCATTGCAGGAGAAAAAGGTGGCCTTTAATGATAAAGGGGAGATAATTTTTTGAAAAATAGGAAAATCCTAGGCCTTAGGGATGTCACACCCTAGAAAGTGGGACATCGCTAAGGAACGTTTTCCAGGGAAGTAAGGCATAAAAAATCCTTGTCTAGAATCAAAAGAAGTTGTTGATTCAGATAGGATTGTGATCTCATCTCAATGGGAACCTGTAGAGAAGGTTCAAGGTTAGGTGGAAAAAATTTTACCTCAAGAAAATCCAGTAGATCTATAGTTAGAGATTTTGGTTGTTAATTTATTAGCCTACAAAATTATTTTTGGTTGTACATAATGAAGAGTGTTGAAATATGGTAGTTTTGGTTACTAGTTTTAAAATTTATTTTTGTGTTTATTTTTTATGTGTTCGTAATTATATAAATTCCTTTGTTTGTTGTTGGGTCGCCCAAATACCATATTTTTACCAACCTTTCACTTAAATTTCACTTCACTTTTAAACCATATTTCTCTTTCTCATATCCTTACATTAAATTATTTTCATGATTACATCGGGTTTAGACATGTTATTTTCCAATGCATATGTTTTAAAGTTTTTGAGTGAATGTATGATTAAATTTTGGAAAATTAACATGTTTTCACTTATATATGGAGGTGGAATGAGTATCATGATGTTTGTATTTGTGTTTGAAGACTTCAACAAAGTCATGTTTTACCACTATGCCTCAAATTTGAATTTCTTATTCAACCCCTTGAAGATTTGATGATGATTTTGGAGATTCCTTCAAGCATACTTCATGGAGAAGAATCATGGAAGCTTTGGAAAGATTTCATATCAAATATATTAGATATTTGTGAGAGGATTTGTAGATATTTTACTTGCTAAGTGTTAGCATGGTTGTAACCACATGAGACATTTGTGGATTGAGGAGATATTTGTGGATGTCAAATCTTTGTTATTTATCTCAAGTTTATGTATAAATAGAAGTTCCTCCTCCATTCCAAAGAGAGGACTCTTGGAGCATGTATCCAACTTATAATGGAATATAGTAAAGCTTCCTTTTACATAAATTTCCATTCTATAGTTTTATATGTAAATTTCTTTAATGCAGTATATGAATTTATGGAATAGTTTGTAACTTTGATCTTAGGAGAATCGATCTCACTCCAAATGGATCAAGGAAGAATTTTATTTCCTTATAAATAGTCGTGAATATTTGTTATATTTATATGTTGGGTTATAATCTTGGTTTTGATAGGTATTGTCAAACATTATGGAATGATTTCCTATGGAGCTTAGTGTTTTCTTGCCTACAACAGCCAAGTTTTCTTAGCTCAGAGTCAGATGCCTACTCTTGCATATATATTGTTGGCATCATCAGAAACTTATGAGTATCCCTAGTTGATAATTTAATGAAATCAATTTAAGCAATTGAATTTTGCAACAGTCGTTTTGGCTAAGATATAGAAAATGTGTATAGATTTTGTATAACCAAATGCCACTGTTATTATTTGAGTATGGGGAAATTACATTTTCAAACAAAAATAGCATGAGCATGAATCCATCGGACTGTTTACAAATATTTTATGTACATGTTTCAAATAATTTTTGAAAAAAAAAACGCGATATTTGGAAATGATCAAACACACACAACTCAAGTCAAACCACTAAACTAGTGTGGTAATATTTACTACAAATCATGGTTGATTATATATTCTGTAATAGGTAGTGGATATCTGAAGATAAATACCAAGGAATCTATGTATATGAATGTACAAGTTTTCCTACATGACAGAGGAAAATAATTATAACAATTATATAAAGGTAGAAGTGTAAGATTTGGGATTGTGTGTTGATAACTGGTAGAAGGAACAACTAATTTTGTTCGAGGAATATTGGTTAAAGATGGAGTACATACCCTTTTCTATGTATAGTCTATAGACACCGACTTATAGATTCTATAACGATAGGAAGGATAGAAACACTCTAGAGCTGTGATAAGCTCGTAAATGTAGGATGAAATGAATAGAATAATTAATCACGGTACTCAATCGGGAGTTCAAAAATAATCCACATGAAAGAAAAAACAAAAATGAAACGGAATGGAATAATTTTTAAATTTTATTATTCTATGAAAATTACCCTGTACAATAGAGTGGCAATAAGATCGATTAGATCTGATGCATAGATCTCTTCAGACATAGTGATTTTGTAAACCAAGAAGCTACATAAAAGTTATAGTAGAGAGCAATAAAGTTACACTAGTACTTAAATTAGAAGTATCAAACCTCTAAATATCATCTAATCACTGTCATAAATTCTCTATTTATATCGTGGAATTACTTGTGTAAATTTGAGCACTTTCTATGTACAAAGCATTTGTAATGTATAGAGTGATCATATTTCGATGTGTTACCACAACTTAATATTGAGGTTGAATAAGAAAATTAAGATCAATGATTCCTTATATTTTCTGAGAAGAACTTGTATAAAGTAGTGTTTTCCTTAGAGGTTCTAAACAAGAGTAGACCATCACTGGAGGGAAGATGGTACAAAAATCTCTAGAAGGAGAGGAACCACTTCTAATTTTATTTGGTCTAAACCTTAATAGGAAATATAGTGTTATACGCTTTGTTTTTCAAGTATTCAACGAAAGGGAGGATTAAATTGTAGAACCAAATTCTTTAGAAAAATGGAGATACTGAATCAATACAAATTAACCTTGCAACCATACCATATTTCAAATTAAACAGATTGGGTGATATGTGTATATGTGTGTGTGTCTATGTGTGTGTGTCTGTGTGTGTGTGTGTGGGGCCATGATAAAGAGATATGGTGAATAGCTACACAACCAAACTTGGAATGTGAAAACAATATTTTAAGCCAATTTACAATGTTTGTCATTGAACCATAAATTAATTTGTACATAAAACAACAATTTTATAATATTGAGAAGGCGATTAAATGGAAAATGGAAATATGAATTTATTAAATTTAAAATATTCCATAAACATAACCATTCGTCTTATTCCCTAAATGTAGGGAGTAACTATTCCTCTTGTCTAGATTTATCCAGTTTTAAAAATACCACGAAATAGATAAGGGTACAATTTAAATTCCAAATTCCGCAACAAAATGTGCAAGCAAGGAATTCTAACTTAAACGAGAATCAAAGATAAAATACACTTTTCCGCATACGAGCACAAAACCCCATCAAGAAGCAGAACGAAACTAAACTAGCTTGGCAACCAAATGTACATCAGCAAAGCAAAGACAATATTGGTCGTGAATACAGAAGACAATAAACGCTAGTGTGATCAATACCTGAAATTCATGGAATGGACTATTATAAATATTATATGAAGGTGTAGGTACAACAAAAATTTCACTTAATGAACAAGATATGTTAAAAAAATGTTACGAGTAAGATACCTGGTGAGTCAAGAAATTTTGGTTCAAAACATTATCCTTCGTATGACATGGTAATAGCCTCCCAATATTAGGCATTGCAAATTTCAATAGGAAATATGATTGAATAAGGGGAGCCAGGGATCTGTTAGCGCGCCAAACTAAAACCATTTTCCCATGATAAGTTCCCATCTATATATGGCCCTGGACCATGACAAGCATCTTAGGAATGAATGACAAGTAGAATAGAGAAAAAAAGACAATAAACAAATTTTGGAAGAAAAACCCTTATCTTGTACCATCATTTCTTGAATGCATTCAGTAAAATGTTGAATATTGGGGTCTACCTATAACTGAGGTATACTGAGCCTATTAAATTAGGAATCATTCACGACAATAAAACTAGTGTAAGTCTAGTCACCTAAAATCAAAGCTGAGGGTAAAAAAAAGGTTTATGATAAATATGTGCATAACTAAGATTATAAAGAGAATTCAAGAATGTAGGAAGTCTTCCTTACCCATGGCATATGCTGGGAAATTTACACTTAAGAGATAGACAACAAAAACTTTTCCTTTCCTCCTTCAGTCCAAGGCAACCTTGTTGGATTTGGACATTGAAAACGCTATAGCATGGTGGGGAGCGACCACTTTGGCACAATAATCTTAAAAAAAAACTCCAAAACGAAACAACTCATTCACAAATCCCAACTATCAAAACTTTCCTCTAGTTCCATAGAGCAACACGTAGAGGCAAGGAACCACATTGTAAATGACAAAGGGGGTAGGCTTGTGAGGGGTTAGGGTTTTGTGAGACATTTGGAAATCCATTAGATCAATACAACTCATCCATGCCATTCAATTTCACCCAAGTTAGACATAGCCATGTGACGAGCACATGGAACTCAATGAGTTGGATTGTTGAGATTAGATACTCAATTTCCCAAGTGTACCAACATCTATCTCATATGGATTAGCGACTAGTGGAGTCATAGTTGTCTATTCAGTGGTATTTCATATGCTTTGATATTATAGTTCCATGAAGGATTACTTTATAAAAACCAAACTAAAAATTATACAGTGAGAACATTCTAGAATAGGCGCTAGCAATAGAACTAATTAGAGCCTAACTTATGTTAATGTGATTACCTAACAGTTTAGCACCGAAAATGACTATTACATAAGAAAGGGGATAATTAGGAAGCACCGTGAATGGTGATAGCTTGGTTATGAAATATATGTATATTATAACTATCTTTGTGGTATATCAAAAAAAAATTATGTTGTAGTGAAGAGGTTTGTGACACACTGTGTAAATAAGGAATTGAATCCTCTATTTAGTTCTATATAGATGTGAGAGAAATAAATGTCATCAAATAGATCATTAATGTCATTATATATGTTCCTAATATAAATGAAGCAATTTTGTGAATATTATCCTCATTTAGCATTTACTTGATTAGTAACATAGAGACTCCATATACTTGGAATGACCACAAACCCTTAGAGTGAGCAAACTTTAATAAATATGTGATAATAAAAAATTATACATAATTATTATTCCCTTTCCCTAAGTTATCTTTGAACTTTATAAAGGTTTTCTTAGTCAAAAAGGAATGACAACAATCATATAGGCATGATCTTTACCTTAGCCGACCCCATCAAAATAAAACCAAGGTTTGATTTTCTCCACCTAAAACTCATATACTTGCCTTGCATTTTTCCTCTGAGATTCAATTTGTAGAATTATAGTGTGTGAAAACTTTTTCAAAGAAATAGAATAAATAAATGTATTTATTTTCAAATAAAAGTATTTTCAAAAATTCGAAATACCTCATAAGACTAAAAAAAATGATATAGATGAATTCCTTAATTTCATGCAACGCATCATGAAATATAGTATCGATGAAGTCAACATTTAATTTCCCTCCTCTTTGTCTTAACAACCAACTAGAAAATATGTGTATACCTTTCGTAAATTTTTCAAGATCCAAAAGATAAGGGATTTGGCGTTATCATATGGAATTTTGTTTCGCTTTTATTGAAACTATTTTAAAACGAGCCATGTAAAGATGTCAAAGTGAGAGAATTTTTGGCAGCAAGAATATTGTGTGTTTTTAGAAATGAATCCATGGAGTCATCTTGTAGATTTATGGATTAAGAGCCATATATGGACTCATATCTCATTTGTGTAGAACCTCCTTCTTCTCTCTTTTACTTTTTAAAGTTTCTTCAAACTTTCAGCTGTGTTTTCATCTGTGTTTTTCTACATATGAATATAATTAGTGTATATTTGAAGCTAAGGTCTTTATATATTCAAGTATTTATAGATACATTATGGGTTTCATATGTTGCTTTAATTTGTGGGTTGTATGAAATATTTATACAATATACAAAGTCTAGTTAAAGGAAAAAAAATTTGTTGTGGGTGGTATGTGTGTTATTCATTATTAAAAATATTAAATAAATGTTTCTTTAAGTTGAATTCACATATTGTGCTCAACTCCTACATTTATTTATTGTTGGATTTATTTGTTATTCTCACTAATTCACACTTTCTTCATCATAGGAAAACAAGTATTTCTTTACTCATTGATGTGTCTGAGAGATTATGTATTTGTATTTTCTTTCACCTTTCACTTTAAGTTATTGTTGTCTGCAATTTTAGAATCCATGTTCAATGGACATGCCTTTAGTATAGATATTTAACTTATTTATTCCAATCATCTTCCTTTTTAACTCCAACCCCTTTATCCTATTCTTTCATTATTTTAAATGTGAGATTTTGAGCTTAATGTTGTGAGATGATGCTTAGTGACACTAAAAATTTAGTTGTTATATATAGTTTAGGGTAACCCCATCTTGGTCAAGAGCCGGCTTGAGGCCTAAAGTGGGTCTGTGGTGCCTTGGCATAGTTCCTAAGAAGTCAGGAACATCAAAAGAAAACAACAATGTGATGAACAAAAATCAAAGTTGTATTATCACAAACAAAAATCAACATTGCAATATTACAAAAAAAAGGCAATGTCGCAGTGTGATGAACAAAAATTAACATCCCATGTGAGTAAGTAAAATGTTCAATGCAATGTGATGAAAACAATAACAAAAAAATGTGATGTGCAAAAATTGACGTTGAAATGCAATGAACAAAACCAATGTTGGAATATGACAAACATATAATAATGTCACAATGTGATCAACATATAACAATGTGACCACAGCACAAACAAAATCCAACAAATGTAACGTGATGAACAAAAATTCATATCGTAATGCAATTAAGAAAAAACAACATCACAATGTGTTGAATAATCAATTAATGCCACAATGTCATAATGTGATTATTTCATTACGATCACACATAGTCAACCATGGCCAAATATGGTCAAACATATTCTTCATTATCAAACAAGTTGAAATATAGTCAATCATAGTTAATATGGTTAAACATGGTCGCAACATCATAATGTCACAATGGTCAAACATGGTCACAATTACCAACCATAGCCACATGGTCAACCATAATCAACATCATCACATAGTCAATGTAGTCTACTATAGGCAGCATATACAACATAAAAAACATGGTCAATCATAATCAATCATAGTGAACTTGGTCAAACATGGTCACATTGTTACAATCTTATAATGGTTAAACATGGTCACAATGTAACCATAGTCAAACATGGCCAAACATGGTCATATATATTCTTCATGGTTAAACATCTTCAAACATAGTCAAACATGTTCCAACATTTTCAAACATGGTCAAACATGTTCAATTGGCATATATTAACCACTTTCAATATGGCTTGTATAAACAACATAGTCAACCATGGCCACCACAATCAACAACATTGAACATGCTGAAAACTTGCTTAACCATGGTCAACATGGCCAACACAATCAACCAAGGTAAAACATGAGAAAACCATGCTCAACCATTGTTTATGTTCTCACTATTCATGCATTCTTAACCATGGCCACCATGGTCAATCATATTATCAAACAAAAACAACATGCTAAACTGTATTCATTTATAATTAAATGATGCCAACAATTTTCAATTATGTTCACCAACAATCAACCATAGTTTACTATTGTAGACCATGCTTTTAGAAGTTCATATGTGGTTAAGCATGCTAACCATGGTTAAACATGGACAAGAAGTTCAACCATAGCTAGCCATAATCATTCCAACTCAATAACAATCAACCTTGATTACCATGGTCATCCATGATCAACCATATTTCACCATAGTTAATTATGGTCAACATTGGTAACTCATGGTCTACCATGGTCCCCAATGGTCAATCCTCATTCATCATCAACCATGGTCGCCAATTGTCAAAATTCTCATATATCCTCAACCATGTTTAACTAAGGTCAATAACACTCAATCATCTTCAACCACTATCAACCATGGTCAACACTCTTCAATTATAATTTGACCATAATCAACCATAGTCAAACGAAGTAAACCAAAATCACCCATATTCAACCATGGTCAAACATAGTCAATAATGGTTAACCATGGTATCCATAGTCAACCATGATCACCATGGTCAACATGGTCAATCATACTCATCTTTAGTTAAATCTTGACAACCTTGATGAACTATGCTCACCCATTTCCAACCATAGTTGACTATGACCATAGTCAACACATCCTCAAACAAAATCATTTATGGTTAACATGGTCAAACATGGACAAAAAATTCAACCATGGTCAAACCAACTCCAAAATGGTTACTATGGTCATCCATGGTTAACCATATATAACACCATAGTCAACCATGGTTAATTCTTTTCACACATGGTCATCAATGTTTATTCATCATATTCCCTTGGTCAACCATGGTCAATCCTCATCAACAATGGTCAACCACTATCCACCATATCTGACTCTCATCAACCCTCATCCACCATGGTCAACCATAATCAATGACAATCAACCATAATCAACCATAGTCAACCATGGCCTACAAATCCTCTCAGCGCATGTTGACTATCAGTTAACACAACTACATTAATGAGTTGATTGACATATGTCAATCGACATCATTTTCCAACTTTTATACACTTATTGATGCCATTAGTTTTAAAAGGTGAAAAATGACACTGATGGGTATATATCAACCATTTTATTAATATGATGGTGTTAGTCATGAGCTTAGATCCATCTTAACTATGTATCTACCAAATGTTGAGAGGGATCAAATCTCTCAAGATGCAAACCCCTCCTTAAGTGAAAAACATCAAAAAAATGTTCACAACTCAACAAATTTGATTCCTCTTAGGCTTTGGTAGATCCAAAGCTAAGATCAGTCTATGTTGGTCGATAATAATATTATCTATATTTATATTAATTCCATACAAGTTATTCTTATTCTTATTTTAAGAATAATAACATTATTTATATTTATATTAATTTCAAAGATGTTTATATATAGGTTATTCCTTTAATTCCTTAATTTTAATTATATGTATATTAATTAAATTATTGTTTTTTTACATGTTTATTATTTATATGTTTTTTTGTAAGCTTGGTAAGACCACATCTTCATCATGTCCAACTTCTCGCCCTGATCGGGGGTAGCACAAGATTTGCCCAAGACTTCCGGTTCGGTGAGACTTCATTTCCACTGCCATTGACAAATGAGCTACCCCAAGTGGACATTATTTATATAAATATTTAAATATACTTTAATGTGATATGCATATTTATTTATTTATTTCTATTTGTTTTGTACTGAGAGTAACCCAACAACCTGGTCACACGTAATTCTTGTGTGACACATAACTCGTGCCTCACACAACTACTAGTAATTCTATGGGAGTTTATGCTCATGTTGGCATAAAGCTATAGGGAGATTTGAACTTGGACTTCCCTTATTTTAAAGATTTCACAAACATCAAATTAACCAACCCAACAACCTGGTCACACGTAATTCTTGTGTGACACATAACTCGTGTCTCACACAACTACTAGTAACTCTATGGGAGTTTATGCTCATGTTGACATAAAGCTATAGAGAGATTTGAACTTGGACTTCCCTTATTTTAAAGATTTCACAAACATCAAATTAACCAATTAAACTTCCAGTAAGGCCATACAATATGTATTTTACATGCATATTACAAACTTTTTAATTTTATTAATCAATAAAAGATTTACAATATAATAATTTCATAATTTCATGGAATCAATTTATTATTTTTACTATTCTTTAATTCACACCATATTATTATATATTATTATTATAACACTTTATTTACAATTTACAATATATAACCTACTAAATCATAAATAAATAACATAATCATGTAAATTATTAAATAATGGATAAACTCACATGCCATTTAATTTACTATACACTTAATTTATATAAAAGTAAAAATGTAGAATATCACTTACCTCTCAAACGTAATGATTAATTTAAAAACAAATTAAGTTTAAAAACAAAATAAACTATTTGAAAACCTAAAATTTTATTCATTAAATAGTATTCATAACTAATTTTTTTTTTTTTTTTTTACTGAAATTTTTAAAATTCTATTATAAAATAAAACAGGCTTGTCCACTTATTTCATGATACATCCTAGCGATGCCTATCCACATCAAATTGAAATTTTTAAATCATAAAATAAAATCAAAATTGAGAAATTGCATAAGCTATCTACAATACCAAGATGCTCTTGTAAGAGTAGGAGGGGAAGATTTTCAACAAATCAGCCATGTGACTGATGGCTACTCTACCGTAGAAAGGCATGGATTCCATTGAAGGTCGGTGATGCTTGTGAAAGGTATGAATTCCATCGAAAGTAAGTGTAAGTGATGCGCAGGGTTTCAAAGGCAATATTTCTACGTAATAACAAAGCAGCCATGTCACTGATGTCACTGGTGATGAAGGTAAGTGACTCATAGTGTCACAGACGAAGATACGGACCAGCGCCTGAGTCTGAGTTGATTGTCAAAGAGTGACCACCAATGATATTGTCGACGTTGGTCCATCAATGATGAAAGAATTGTGGAGCGTTTCAATGAATCTGGGGTCGAATATTAATTCAAAATCAAATTCGCAGTTGGAAATATTTGTAATAAGAGCACTTTAATTGGTTTGGTGATTAAAATAATGTGAAATCTGTCATATTTCTAATGTAAAATTTGAAATCTATAAACGAAAGATTGATGGTTATTTTTTTATTAAAAAACAAACTATAAACTTTAAAAATTTACTAATAATTATGTGTATAAAAAATGGTTAGATTCCTCACAAAAATATTTCAATTTTATAATGAATTTTTTCAAATACGGTAAGTAAGTTTTATAGCATGCTGGTCATAATTATAACATGAACATTAAATGTAATTTATTCAATAAATGAAAATAACATAAACAGAAATAAAAATTAATTGCCTTAACTAAATTGTGATATTGATTGAATGTTAATTAATAAAAAAGTTAAATAAAATAATAAATTAATTATACAAATTAAATTACCAGTTATCTAATAATTAATTATAATTAAATTATATATATATATATATATATATATAACACTGACACTTCAAAAACGAACAATGTGAATTGATATATACCAAAGCATACAAAAGTTCAACATCTATATAAAATTTTGAGCGTATTTTTCATTTTATAAAAGGATTTCCAAGAGATTTAAATTTTAATATATAACTCCCACTCTTATATATTACTATACAATATAAATGGATGTTAATGCATAATTTTCACATTATCTAAGTCTATCATATATATATAATTTTAAGAATACCAAGTGGAGGAAAAATTCAATAAAGTACAAATATTCTCCCATCTCATGCTTAAAATAAACTACTCACATGCTTAAAATGAGACTTTCCTCATTATAGTGGTTAGTTGAATTGCAATCCAATTTTATTTAAATTCTTAAATCATATATACATCTATTCATTTTGACTATAAAAAACCCAATATTTGATTTGTGTTCCTTGAAAAAGGGAAGGTATGAATTATATCCTCCCAAAACGTCCAAATGAAAATATTTTCCAAAATTCAGTATTCAAAATATTATGTAGCAAAGGTCAAAAGTTATAAGATATAAAGTTGGATCCACGTTCTCGAGTTTACTCTAATGCTTGTAGCAATCAAAGTTCCATAATTTTTCGGTAATGATTCAAAAAATGTTCCTTAGTCATAAAGTGCATGAATATTTTAGTCATATTGTATTTAGATTATATTACATGATATTAGGCATTTTTATCAAGTTTAAATATAGCAAATTTTCTACAATAACCTTGGGTATTGAATTATTCGTTTAGATTAAATATGCTAAAATATTAAACCTTCTAAACGTTGAGTTATATTGTGTTTTATAATTTTGGAGGGCCTCAGAGGTAACATCATGCACTGTCTCACCAATGTCATGCAGATCACCCTCAGTTAGGGTGATCAGGTCAATAGACAACTTCAATACCTTGACCTTCTTCTCCGACCTTCGCTCGGCCAGGTGCTGGTGCTTCAACTGTGTGGACACAGTTTATGGGTCCACATCCCCTTCTTCTTTCTCTGCTTCCTACCCATGCAAAGGCGACATTTGGCCCTCGCTCGCCTTCGCGGCTACCTCCTGTGTTGTTGTTGTTGTTGCGGCCTTTTCCTACTCAGTTGTCATCTATGCAATGTCCCACACCGCCCGTACTTCTACTTCCGCTACTTCCATTCTTCTCTTTCCTACCAACTATGTGATGTGTAGCTTGGCCTTGACTTTCTTCCTTTGTGCCACCAACTTCTCTATCTCCGCGATGTCTGGAGCATGCTACTCCGGAGGCCATGTCTCTAGGATGTTAAATATGACATCGTATGTGGCTACAAAGGGTAGCTTCCTCCATTGTTTGGTTGAGTCCTTGCGCGCTCTAATGTAAATGCTATGGATGTTCGCTTTAAATTCCGCGAAACCCTAGACGCTCTTGTAGACAGTGGGCGACAATTGCGGCTTGCGGTTGAACCCCATTTTGAGGTTCATCTCCATGAGCACCCAAAATAGTTTGTTGTCGTGGATCCCAGTGGCATCCTTTGCGGCCCATAGCGAAACATACTTTGCGGCCTCCAGCAGATCTCTGTCAATTGTGCGGAATTGACGATCCTCCGATAATTCCTCTGCCATGAGCACTATGGACAACAAAAGCCATGCATACTAGAATGTTTTGCCCTGTTCCTGAGCTTCGTAGAAATTCTCTAAAAATTCCTTGCAGAGGAACTCACACTAGTTAAATTGGACCCCTTCCACGCACTACTCAGCCAGTGTGACCACTGACGCGGGTACCTTGTGTGCGCGACACTTGTGCATAACCTTACTGGCCAGTATTTGAGTTGCCACAATCAAGGCCTGTGTGGCCTCTTGGACGGTCATTTTTGTTATCTCCATAACGCCCTCAGTTGTTGCCATCGTATTCGTCCAAAAATTTGGCACTCACAAACTCAGGGGCTCAATCAACGCTCGGTACACAACAATCAAGTCTCTGCTTAATAGCTCAATTTGCAAATGATGAAATTTTCTTTGTTGAGCAGCCTCTTGTAATTTAATGCACTTTTCGAATTTGAATTCGACTTTTCCCTCTAAATGTAGTTCATTAATGCTCCTTTGGCGGTAGACATTCCCAAATGTTGTCCATAATTCACGTCTTAAATGCCTACCACCCACTCCATTTTGTCTCAAGTCAAGCATCCCATCATGAATAGTGACTTCAATGGTCATTTTCTATCCAACCCACGCGACAGCGCAGCTCCCTGTGCATGATTGGGGACCTTGTGACTCTTTGCTTCTACACGCAACTCCAACATTGCGCAGCTCTCGAGCAAAATAGTTTATAGTCCTGGGCTCCCTTTCAACTACCTAGGGCACTAAGACTGTTCTTCCTTTGGCTAATCAATTGGTCGCACCACCTGTGTATAGTTTCATCCTATCATTCATCTTGTTTCATAGAGAATACCCACCTTTTATTGTTACGGTTGGCATCATGCATTTTACCATCTGCAATGCACTATCGTGGTCAATACACTTAACAATGTGCAATCGAATACAAGGCATCAAACTGATCAATTCACAGTGATGGGCCTTAAACCTATCATCGTAATCGTACGCATCATGCCTTATCCCCTAGCCTTTTTGCTGAGAAAATCTTCCTTTATCTCGTTCTCAAGCTTCTTAACTTCTGCGTCCATAAGAGCGCTTTTCTTTCTTAATTGTACCCTTTCTTCTTCAAGTTCCTGGAGTCGAAAATTTCCTTGTTGGATTTCTGCTTCCAAGGTTCCACAAACCGTCGTATATACCAGTGCTATCATGCGTAGTTTAAGATCTCCAAATACTATAGGACTTACTACAATTGCTTCATACTCTAGCCTTAGTGGTGCCTGCACAGTTAGGTTTTTGCACAGGGTCCTATAAGCCCAGAGAACCGCTGGTACGTGCCGGTCCCAGTCAGTCCGCTTCACATTGTGGACCTTGTTCAACGTTTCACATACTTTGCTAAACTCTTCTGCGTGGATTTCTTCTACGCACTTGGTCTTTCCATACTTTGTGGTCCCAACGAGAGGGGTTGTTCGTGCCATTACCTTACCCGCACTTGCTTATTGATCATGTCTCCTACTGCGAGGACGATGTGCATTCATATAGGTTTCATACCATATGCATTTATCCACCTAGATAGGTGGGCGAACGGGCCAGTTCATTCGACAATTTTGTCTATTAATCGCATCAGAGGCTTCCCAAACCGCATGCGCATCATCCTTCTACATTCACGCTAGTCCTCAAAACTTCTTTGGTGTGTACCCCACCACCTCGCGGGCGTAGCGCGTAGTACCCTCTTTAAAGCGTCAAAGCACTATTGTTTTGACACTTCTTGTTCAAATTTGTTTAGAAAGTCATACACCTTACTTAACCCATAAGTCATCCCCTGGTCATCATGTTACAGTTGAGCATGGTTACCTCGTGTAACCAGTTTTGCCAACATTCTCTCTCCTCATCAGAATCTGATGTGAAGGAGCTTTCACGCTCATATGAGATTCAGCCATATGTAGTTGGATTTACTAGTCTTGCTCCTGCGTAATTATTTTGTAGATGCAGTCCAAGTCGTCATTGTTATCGTAGTCGCACACCAGCTTCGTGTAGCACAATCCTTCTGTAGGGTCTAAAGGTACAACTACATGCAGTGACTTTTTCTCAAATATCATCTTTCGCTTCTTTAGATTTATCACCCTATTCATGTCAGTGGCCCAATCTATTTCAATAGTGTGGGGTAGGGATTGTTGTCATCAACAATCTCTATCACTTCGAAAACTGCTAGCGCACTTGCTCCTTCAATATCTACTGTGATTCCCTATAATCTCCCCATAGGTAGGATCTTTTGTTAGTTCGTCGTTCGCTATTGGATAGGATACCATTGCAATGTAGGCCTATCCATGCACTCCCATGTCTGCTCTACTAGGACGTTTGCGTCAAATCCTAGATCCAGAATCACTTGGTCCATCTCATATTCCTCAATCTCTGCAGTCAATCTCATCTCCATTCCTGTTCACGTCATGTGCTTCCTGAGCTTCCGGACTATGCGCAGTCCCAGCGCATCTAGTTATGAGTTCTTGTAGCCCCTTTATAGCCTTGTTGTCGCACAACAGCTGCGTGCATGTCTCCAAGAATGTAGTGAGCATTGATGGGTCCATTTCCCGCTCCAGTCCGTCTTTACTTCCTAAAGTGGAGGCATCAACAAAGATCCTCTTAGCTTCCATGAAGCTCTACTTAGCACACTCCAAATCTAATTCTGGTTCCTTCATTGGAGGCTTACAAACCTAGGTACTTTCATCAGTCTGCTTGCCTTTGTCATCCCCTATTGTAATACCACTCTGAAGCACAATATTTACATTACGGTCTTCCTCGCGTGGCTCAAACCTCATCATTTGTAGGTTATGAGTCGGGGGATGTCATGCCCATAGGCCAGCGACATTCTTTCAACCGCTCTTGGCGAGGTGTGGCACCACCGAATACTTTCTTTTCACCAATACTTATGTTCGTGGAGTACACATAACCACTTATTCCTACTTAGTTTTTGTTTCTCAACCAAGTATTATTTCTTTATCCTTTATACCAATGAAAACCCATAGACATTCATTATCAACAACAATTATAAATGATGAACACAATTTCACAGTATAAAGGGAGGGGCAACTCCCTGAACAATGAGTCTGCCCAACAATATATTATACAACAGTTTACAAAGCTTTACAAGTATACTTGGAAACCCCAAGTTTCATACTTAGCCAAATTTACAATCCAAGGCAAAACTCGGTTTCCTAGCTCATTGGCACCTCCGCACGGTCGCCGCACAGCTCACCAACGCTGCATTCATCTTGTCGCACGATCGTGCTGTTTTCCCAACTCGGGTGTGCCTCCAAGTCACCACACACGAGTGCCTCCACCCGAGACACACCTCCGTCCACAATCTCAACACTTCACCAAGTCACCGTGCACACTCGCATGACGGGCGGGCACTCACCCGAGTTACCAAGACACCCATGCCAAGTCGTCGCACAAATCGGGCGCTCCTCTGTTTCATCATCAGGCACCTTCGCACAAATTGGGCGCCACACACCCGTGGATGCCTCAATCAATCATCGGGAACCACACACCCATGCATGCCCTCACCCAACCACCGAGCACTCCTACCCATGCCTTCACCCAATACCACGTTGTCACCATGCGGCCCTACCCAAGAACGGGCGCATCTCCAAGTTCTGCGCCTTTACCTTGCTGCACCCACGCACTAAACTATGCCTTCTCCTTTAAGCGAAGATGTTGAATGAATGTGTGATGTCCAAATGAGAGCCAACGCTCCTTCATATATACCAAACATAGGGCGAAGTCTGGCTACCCAGCCAACTTGCTCAACGCTCCACAGGCCATCGCAAATGCCACCAAATATCATGTCGTCCCCTCATTCAATGTTGGTCGGCCTCCATACGTTTATCACCATGCCACCACGCATATATACATGCTCGTCCCCTCTTCCATTATGGGCATAACACATTATTTCCATCGCATAACCAAGGAGCTCGTACTTCATCCAACTGCAGCTCATTAAAGCCTCAATCGTCACTCGTTCAAGCCTACCCACGCGCACGCACGTTCCACCTGCGTGCCTAGAACTACAGGTCATTACAGGGGAGGCTGGAGTGCTCATTTATCATGCAACCTTGATATCAGTGTGGGAAAATCCTCCATCTCATGGTCAAACAACGTACAATACAAGCATGATGGTCGCGTTTAATTCGTACAGTCGTGGGCATAATTCCCTGGCCCTCCGCAACTGTAAGATATTAGTTGTTTGTGACCTCTTCCTAGTCCACCTCCACCTCGGCCTCATCCATTCCATTGAAATGTGGTGCACACCATTCCTGCATTTTGATGGAGGGCCCATGTTTTATCCTGAATTCTATAGGTAGTAGTTCGATCCATCATCAGTTCATAACTTCGACGGGTGCACTCATCATGTCCCACCGACCTACCGAAATTACAAAACAACTACTATGAATTCTATGTATACTTTTGTAATAGATGGAAATTTTATGTAGCATGCTTTCCTCCTATCTAACAAATCACACACCATAGTGCAGGCGCCACACTTGGTCTTGCTTGTGCCTTTGGTCTTAATGGCATTGGCCCTCCTCACACAAGGTAATTCGTGAATACCGGGCAGTGGTCCTTGTCGTGCCCCTGGCCCTTACATTTTACGCACCATACCTCATCATGCATTTCTCGGTAGGTTGTCCTGTCTTGTTTCAAACTTTGCATCTCCGGGCACAAGTTTTTCAACTCCACGTGAATCTGCTAGACTCCCAGGTTAGGATCTTATATTGGAGTCTCAGGCAATCTCATCGTGACCTCTAAAGCCTCAGCTTGAGTGGTTAGCCTTTGTTGTGAAAACGCATTTCGTAGATGTGGTGTTAACGATGCCAAAAACCATTCACGGTTTTGCCCATTTTTTAATGTCACGTTCGCTTCGCAAATTGTGCACTTCAATATTTGATCCAAATCCCATGGGGTTTCACCTAGTAGCATCGTGATTTCATTGAATCCAATGATTGACTGTGCCTCAGATTTTGGCCAACTGAATTCTTTGTTTAGCGTAGCTTGGATATCCGCGATCCCTGCATTCATATTTTCATTAGAATGCTTAATGTACTAGGTCAGCGCACAATCCTACAGAGTGTTGACCGATTTTGTCTTCTTTATATTATTGTCTGTGACACCCTGTGCTTCCCATACAACTTTTATCATGAACCAAAACTGTTCTGGATCTTCATTCCCTACTCCCTTAAATACTGGTAGCTTTATCGTGCTTGTCATACTACTTTGCGGTGGTGGCAGAGGTGGTATGGGTGAAGATGGGGGTGAATATGGCGAAACAGGTGGTGGTGTGGGTGGGGGTCGTATGCACGGAATTCTCTGTCTTATCATATTGATCGCACTTCTTGGCGAGCCCTTCGTGAGCTCTTCCTTGCCCCCTCACGGAGGTGAAATTAAGGGCCTAGTCTCTAGTTTTGTGCTACCTTTGTTCCTGTAGATTCTCCCACTCCCCGTAGCCTCAAAAATTAGTTTATTCGCATAACCTACTTTTCACACAGTACCATTTTCATCCAAGTGTTAAAATATTTAACGTACTTACCTCATGGTACCTTGTGGAAGCGTTATTTTGCCTCGCTATAGCTAACTGAAGTATCTACCGTGAATTCGGTGATGAATCAAGGAGGATTCGATCATGCTAATGATCGACAGCATGCGCTATCTTATCTTCCGATGCTTCCAGTTTGTGCACCATTTCTGGAGTCCACACAATAGGTTTGTCGAGTATACACCTTCCTTGGCTATCTACTAGCTTCGCGATCCACTCGTACAACTCAGTGAGGAAAGATGAAAAGAAAATTTCATTGATCTCCGTATACAAGTAGCACTCTAACCACTCTTCCTTTGATAGTCGCGGATTTCTGTTTTCCTGCATCACAAACTCGTGAATCTTTTTTTCCAACCAATCTTCAATTCCTTTCTTTGTCAGATTCCAGTGATACGACATCGACATCTCTATTCAGATCCTAGTCCCGACAATGGAACCATTTGTTGGCTTTTTGGGGCTTGACCCGGGTTCGAAGTTAATTAGCCAAACAAATCCCTATACTACTAGCCCTTTCGGAAACAGCCCGCATAGCGTGGATTGAGGTATCACGCAAAATAGTATGGGAGGGTGCTAGAACTAGGTTTCCACACCCTTGAGATGTCTGATAGGTGTGGTCGGCCCTTGGTTTGTTCCTACATGCAAGTTACTTCATGCACTTTATGTTCCTTACAACCTGATATATTGCCTTCATGTAGCCCTAACCAGGGATTGTGTCACGCTCTGCGCTATTACCCAAGGTCTTACTTATCTTCCAGTTTTAATTAATTACCTTCGCCTACTTGAAGATCTTAAGTTATAATTAACAATACAAAACATTCATACACGATGTGCAATAAATAAACAGTATACTTGTAAATTATATCCAATCATGCATTAAACCAGGAAAATATACATAGAATTATAGCAAAACTTCTCTTTATTGATTCTCCCAACGGTTATAGACTTGACTTGCCCTGCGCACTCTGTTGCTGACTACTACGCCTCTGCGCACTCATCTGCAAAGTCTTCTCCTACTCTACGACCCACAGACACACTTCACACTTCGATTCAATCACTTAGAATTATCATTCTTTTATTCTATTATTTATTCATTTCTTAGAGCCTCTCTCTATTTATACAATCCCATGGTCTGCGGACCATGGGTAGGTCTATCCAGCTGACATTACATTACAGAAACTAACGTGGACAACCCTGTGACTTATTATACTTTCGCGCCCTGTGCTCACAATTCATGGACATTTTACAAAATGATTCAGTCAAAACGTAGGCTTTAAGTCCCTAAACATGCCTTGTGGGGATTTCGTGCCCAACAAGATATGTTGAAAATTATAAAAAAGTATTAACTTACCAAATATATTATACATTCCTAATGTAGTTGTGTTAAAACAAATGATACTGATGAACACCACAAGAAACCATATGTTGGTCACCCAGGATACCAAAAAATGATAACAGTAGTAAGGAAAAAAAAAAATTGGCTAGGAATGAAGAATGATGTGGCAGAATATTTGGAAAAATGCTTCAAGTGTCAACAAGTAAAAGTGGAGCATCAACATCCTGTAGGATTACTAAATCCACTACACATTCCTGAACGGATGTGGGAGGTAATTTCACTGGATTTTATTATAGGTTTACCAAGAACAAAGTACCAACATGATTCCATCATTGTGGTAGTAGAAACTTTGACTAAAGCAACACATTTTATACGAGTAAAGTCCACTTTTGAGACTGCACAGATTGCTAATATTTTTCATCAAGGAAATTTTTCAACTACGTGGTATACGAAAAATAATAGTGTGAGAGAGGTATACTAAATTTACCTCCAATTTTTGGAAATCTCTATTTGGGGGCATGGGGACTCAATTAAACTTCAATACTTCTTATCATTGTCAAATAGATTGGCAAGCATAAAAGACAAACAAGATCCAGGTAAATATGTTACGTATGTATGTCATGGATAGGCCTACTAAGTGGGAGGATTTTATGCACTTAGCAGAACTTTCCTACAACAATAGCTATTGAGCTTCAATCAAAATGAGTTATTTTGAAGCTTTATATGGTAGAATGTGTCATACAACACTCAAGTTCAGCCAAACATAAAATAAATTAATATTTGGATGAGAAGATTTGTAATAAATGGAACATATAGTGCGAAAGATCAGACAGAATATCAATATAGCATAAGACAAGAAAAAAAGTAATGCAGACAGGAAAAGGACTCATAAAGAGTTTAATGTTAGAGATCATGTGTACTTGCGAGTAAAACCCAGAAAAGGTACTATGATCTTTTGTATTTGTGCTAAGATGGCACCACGGTTCTATAGGCCTTTTGAAATTTTAGACCAGGTTGGCCCAATGGCATATCAGTTGGCTCTGCTCGGCCATATTAAAGTTCATAATGTATTCCATGTATCCTTATTAAAAAATTATATCGATGATAATTCTCATGTAATTTATTGGAACTTGATACACGTGGAACCCAAAGGAGACTTTCTGCCAAATCCACTATGTATCCTAGATCGGAAATAGATCGTGCTCCACAATCAAGTCGTCACTTGGGTTAAGGTACAGTGGAGGAAATTTACACTTGATGAATCTACTTATGAGCATGAGGAGGTTATGAAATAAGCCTACTCAACATTGTTAAAAAATGAGGCAGCAAAGGAATATACACTGAGGACATTATTATTTTTATTTAGAGGGGGAAGATGTAATACCCCTTTGTGTTCATGTAATTAGTCTTTATTTAGAATGTACTATTGTTAGTAATGGCTAGAAAGCCATAGGGAAATTATATTGAAATACAACATGGTGATGTATTAAATAAAATTGAATAATAAATATAAGCTGATCATTGCCTGGGAATGAACTTGAGTTAATGAGATCCTTACTCAGAATTAGGAAACTAAGGTCGAAGGATAAGAACAAGGTAAAATTCCCTTAATTACTCTTAAAAATTTCCTAGGGGTGGTTTAATGTGATTTAATAATATTGGGAGAAAAAGAAATATATTAAATCACTTGGTGTGGAAAAAACATTGAGAAAGGGTGAATAAAGCATTGTAGGAGAAAAAGGTGGCCTTTAACGATAAAAGGAAGATACTTTTTCGAAAAATACGAAAATCCTAGGCCATAAGGCTAGCACAACCTAGAAAGTGGGACACTACTAAGGAACATTTTCTAGGGAAGTAAGGCATAAAAAATCCTTTTCTAGAATCATAAGAGGTAGTTGATGCAAATAGGATTGTGATCTCATCTCAAGGGGAACCTATACAGAAGGTTCAAGGTTAGGGGGAAAAAATTTTACCCCAAGAAAATCCAGCAGATCTACGGTTAGATATTTTGGTTGTTAATTTATTAGCTTATAGAATTCTTTTCAGTTGTACATAATGAAGAGTGTTGAAATATGGTAGTTCTGGTTACTAGTTTTAAAGGTTTATTTTTGTGTTCTTAATTATATAAATTCCTTTGGTTGTTGTTGGGTCGCCCAAATTTCATATTTTTACCAACCTTTCACTTAAATTTCACTTCACTTTTAAACCATATTTCTCTTTCTCATATCCTTATATTAAATTATTTTCATGATTACATTAGGTTTAGATGTATTATTTTCCAATGCATATGTTTTAAAGTTTTTGAGTGAATTTATGATTTAATTTTGGAAAAATAACATGTTTTCACTTATATATGGAGGTGGAATGAGTTTCATGATGTTTGTATTTGTATTTGAAGACTTCAACAAAGTCATGTTTTACCACTACGCCTCAAATTTGAATTTCTTATTCAACTCCTTGAAGATTTGATGACGATTTGGGAGATTCCTTCAAGCACACTTCATGGAGAAGAATCATGGAAACTTTGACATGATTTCTAATTAAAGATATTATATATTTGTGAGAGGATTTGTAGATATTTTACTTGCTAAGTGTTAGCACATGGTTGTAACCACATGAGACATTTGTGGATTGAGGAGATATTTGTGGATGTCAGATCTTTGTTAGTTATCTCAAGTATGTGTATAAATAGGAGTGCCTCCTCCATTCCAAAGAGAGGGCTCTTGGAGCATGTATCCAACTTATGATGGAATATAATAAATCTTCCTTTCATATAAATTTCCATTCTATAGTTTTATATGTAAATTTCTTCAATGTAGTATATGAATTTATGGAATAGTTTGTAACCTTGATCTTAGGAGAATCGATCTCACTCCAAATGGATCAAGGAAGCATTTTATTTCCTTATAAATGGTCATGAATATTGGTTAGATTTATATGTTTGGTTATAATATTGGTTGTTGATAGGCATTGTGAAACATTATGGAATGATCTCCTTGTTGAGGTCGGTAAATCCCCTCTGCAGACAGAGGCGATCCCACTAGCCTGACAGGGGTCTAGCAACAATCATACACGCTGCATGCAAGTTCCTAATTGCATAATTTAAAGGTTGGTCAGAAAGACCTACCTGGAATCCAATGCTATTTGTCGTGGAAGAAACGTTGCTCCTGTCCTTTAGCTTTGGCCGGTCACTATCCTTACGTTCCACGCATGGACACCTGCACAAACAAAGAACAATCCAAAACAAGCGTAAAATCCAATATTATACAATTATATATCAGTCAAGCAGGATATAACTCAAATATTATCAGAAGAATACGTGAGTGGAACCATAATAACAGTCGTTCATTATTCAATAGAATAAGAGAAGAATTACAACCAATAAAGGCTTGACACTGCAACTCTCCTCCAACTGGGTCAGCAGTTAAACATGCCTTGCAAAGTCACTTCCTCTCTCAACATTCCAGCAGCATAACTTCTCTCTTAGCTCTTCCTATCAATCTAGCATAATCTCAGCTTACTTTAGCTCTTGTACAAAACTCAAAACTTCAACACTAGCTGGTTCAATGCAGGGTGACAGTTATTTATAGATGGAAGAGACGGAAGTATTCATCGTATCCGGACACCTACTGAAGATTTGGTATTGTCCCAAAATAGCCTTTAGACTGAGTTGTTATGGATGAAAAAGACGACACTCGATCATATCCATGGGATTTTTCCCCAGAGAACTGCATGAGTAATGGAGGAAAAAACACTTCAGTGCACGTTGGCCAAAAATCATGACTAATTTTGTGTCGCGCGGGCTTTGTTCTGTGACAACGCGTCCATGGGCACGCCCTCCTTGGAGGAACTGAGCCATTGGCACGGGTTAGACACTGTGGACCCGCGCTAATGAAAAAAGGGCATTTTTTAGGGTTGATCTTCAGAAGGTGTCTTCAGGGATATTGAAATTCATACTTAGGAGACTCCAATGCAAGTGTTTTCAAGTT
>APFE030184171.1:361223-377995 GCA_000404065.3 Pinus taeda
CCTATTTTATAAAATATTGCAAAATTTATTCTAAACAAGAGCACCCATCCTTTCAACTTTCACTACTGCCCCTCCTCCTTTTTCTTTTTTCCCCTATATATGAGGAGCATTCTTATTTGTACATTAATTTTTTTGTTATAAAACTTAATTTGTTGGTAACTCCTTCAATACCGATGTGATGTTAAAATGCATTTGATGATAACTATTGACAATATGTCTTTTAGGCTTTATGAATATTCATGATTTTCTATGCTCAAGGTCTTTCCATATTCTATAACTATCACTTCCCTTTCAATGCTTGGTTGACTAACCTTTTAATGTCTTTCTTTATTCTTGTGGTGTAATAGTCATGTTGGATTTCCACTTCGGTGGGAACAGTGATAAATGTTTCCATCGACTCATCATCTACCTTCCAAATATGTTAAATCTTTGTCGCCACATTTACTCATACCTTGGATATCTCTTCAAGTTTTAGTTTGATAGGGTTGTTTTGGGAAAATTCTATATGGGATTGAGGTCCAGTTACTCTATTATTTATGTAGAATTAGCTCACATTTTCTTGGTCAAACAAGTAACCTCATCCATATTCATCCTAACTACCCCACAGTCTAATTTCCAAATGTCGACCAGACACCAAACTTTTTCCTTTTGTTCTTTATCAAGTTAGGGTAGAAAATATGGAGTGTCCTATTTGATCCAAATTTATGCAGTAACGAAATGAAATACATAGCTAAATAGAAACACAAAGCTATAGTGAAAAGTAAACTTCAATTCATTGATAAAAAAATACTAAAACCTATTTACATGCACAATAGAAATAAACTAGCTCAAGCAATGGTAGTGTATCTATGAGAAGAGATGTGGTGCCTACATTCCTTATGAACTATGTTAAAATGAGGCCGAAAGGCCTCTTTATTATTGAGAAATAATGGAAAGCCCTAAACATCCAAAAAGCTTACTCTAGGAAATGAAGTGCTAAATGTCTGTGGGCCTCGTTGGGGTAAATTGATACATCAATTTCCCAGTGTTGTCACTTTGGAAAAAGATCTATGTTTGACATGTACAATACCTTGTTATAAATATCTATTTGAGGACTACAACTTCCATCCATAAACCCATGGCTTGCTTTAGTTTTTTGGCTTTCTACAAAAATACTGATTAGGGCCTCAAAACAGCTCTGGAAGTTCATGACCTGAAAAACTACCGAAAATAGTAAATTGTGCTACACTTAAGGGAACTAAGAGAAGCAATGGTGGGGGTCCAAGTGGAATACATAGGTGGCCACCAATATCCACTTGGATCACCAATGTTTCTTCTGTTAGTCAATGATTTGATGCAAGGGCTTGTTAACTATCTTGTAGGATTCTAATTGGGAATTTTTAACATTGGTCATCTTTTCTAATTTTACAAAGTAGCCTTGTCTTTCCCATAATTTTTCCATTAAAGAGTGTTGAGCCTTTTCTAGGTCATTGTTTTTTTTAAGACCTATAATCCAAGCATTGAATGTCATCTTGTGACTCTCCTTTAATAAATTTAGCTCAGCGGTGTGAGTTTATTTCACATGTGTCATTCGTTTCTCATATTGAGCCTTAAAGGACTCTAAAAGCACAATTCATTATTCTTCTAGCCTACCCTAGTGCTTGGTCTCCATTTGTTTTTTTGTTCTTGTAGGTTTTCCTACAATGATGCAATCACTTGGGTCAATTGTTTCACATCCACGGATAAGCTTTGAGTCATCACCTTGTTTTCCATGGTGAGGGCTCCTCGAATAGAGGCAATGTTTGTAGTGGAATTTTCATTAACTTGTCCAATCACACTCCATATTGTCATTTGTTTGGGGGCTTCAAAAATAATTGTCTCATCTCCTATTGTTCCTATTTTCTTCATTTGGGAACATTGTGAATGGTGAATTTTATATATTTTCTATAATAATAGTCCCCTAGTTCAATGATTTTATTGTTGAGATAACTAGGAATATCAACAGGGGGTATAATGCCTAGGTTCTTAGGGATCAAAGGAACAAAGGAAATCAGATTTTGAGAAATGATGGAGCTTTGTATCATGGTACTTGTCAAACTTCTTGCCTCATTTTCCCTCTCCTATTAGGACGATTCAAGGGGTTTCTCTAGATCTTTTCCCTTAATAACCTTCGTCTCTCAAACGTCCAATTATCCTTGCATTTATTTTTCAAAAGTATCATCATGTTCTCTCATTTTAGCTCTAGCATGAGTCATCCTTTCTTGTTCACTTATAACTTTGATTTCAAGTTGATTGTATTCCATGTGCTTGGCTTTATATTTTTCCTCCTCATCTATGGATTTTCGAATTTCTTCTATATATGAAGAGTGCTTTTCCCTCACTTTTTCTCTTTTCCATTTTTTCTGGGATATTAGATAGGTGACAATCCTACTTGTTCCCTAGGTGACATCACCACATTATATAAATAGTCAACCATAGGAAAGATAGCCAACATAGAAAACATGGTCAATCATAATCAATCATAGTAAACTTGGTCAAAAATGCACATAATGTCACAATGGTCAACTAGAGCCAAACATGATCATATATAGTATTCATGGTTAAACATCTTCAAACATAGTCAAACATATTCCAACATTTTCAAACATGGTCCAATATGTTCAATCAACATATATCAACTACTTTCAATATGGTTGGTATAGACAACATGGTCAACCATGGCTGCCACAGTCAACCATCTTGAACATGCTAAAAACTAGCTTAGTTGTGGTCAACATGGCCAACATATTCAAACTAGGTAAAGCATGAGAAAACCACACTCAACCATGATTTATATTTTTCATTATTCATGATTCTTAATCACAACCACAATGTTCAACCACGTTTTCAAACATAGCCAACATGCTAAACCATATTCAATTATAATTAAATGATGCCAAGCATTTTCAACCATGTTCACCCATAACCAGCCATAATTAAATATTGTCAACCCTACTTTTACAAGCTCATCCATGGTCAAACATCATTAAACATGGGCAAGAAGTTCGAACATATTCAACCATGGTCAATCCCACTCAATAATGATCGACCATGATTACCATGATCATCCATCGCCAACCATATTTAAGAATAGTTAATTATTTTTAGCCTTGGTAGCTCATAGTCTCTCATGGTAACTAATGATTAATCCTCACTCATCCTAAACCATGATCACAAATGATGAAAATACTCATGTATCACCAACAATGGTCAACTATGGTCAACCATTGTCAACCATCTTCAACCATGGTTGACACACATCAACCATAATTTGACCATGTTTCACCATAGTCAACCAGAATCAGACAAAGTCAACCATAATCATCCAAATTCAAACATGGCTAAACCATAGTAAATAATGGTTAACCATGGTCTCTATGGTCAACCATGTTCACCATGGTCATCCATGGCGAATATGGTAAACCATATCCATATTTAGTTAAACATTGACAACCATGTTGAAGTATGCTCACCCAAAGTCAAACAAAATCATTTATGGTCAACATGATCAAACATGCAAAACAACTTCAACTATGTCAACTATGGTCAAATTAACTCAAGAATGATACCTTGGGCATCCATGGTTAACCATATATAACCATAGTGAACTAATGGTCAATCTCTTTCACCCATGCCTAAGCATGGTCATCAATGTTTAGTGTTCATAATCCCTTCGTTAACCAGGGTCAATCTGCATCAACCATGGCAACCAATATCCACCTAGATCACCAATACCTCATTAGAAAGATCTTCATTGGGTTAAATTAGTACATCAACTTCGTGGGGTTGTAACTTTGGCATAAGATCTTCGTTTGACGTGTATGATACCTCATTAGAAAGAAATATCCGGGGACTACAACTTTCAAATGCAAACCAATTTCAAATGTTATTTTTTCTGGATTTCTAAAAATATCGTTTAGGGCCTCAAAATGGCTTTGCAAGTCTAGGACCCAAAAACCTGCCAAAAATAGTAAATTTTGATACAATTAAGGAAACTCAAACAAACAACGGTCGGGGTCCAACTGGAATAGGTGGGTGACAACCAATATCCACCTAGATCGCTAGTGTTTCTTCGGTTAGTAAATGATTTTCCCCATGGCCTTGTTAGTTATCTTATAGGGTTCTAATTGGGAATTTTTCACATTGCTTATCTTTTCTAATTGTACAAAGTAGTTTGGATTTCCAATAATTTTTCCATGAAAGAGTTTTGAGACCTTTGTAGGTCATTGTTGATTTTTAAAACCTATAAATTAAGCATTGAAGGTCATCTTGGACAGTTCAGGCTTGTTCAACCTTAATGTTAACTTCGTTCATGGGACTCTCCTTTAATAACTTTAGCTTAGTGGTGTGAGTTTCTTTCACTTGTGTCATTTGTTGCTCATATTGAGCCTTGAAGGGCTCTAAAAGAACAATTCATTATTCTTCTAGGATACCTTGGTGCTTGGTCTCTATTTGTTTTTGTTGTTCTTTTAGTTGTTCCTATAGTGATGCAATCACTTGGGTTAATTGTTTCGTATCCATGGATAAGATTTGAGTCATCACCTTCTTTTCCATGGTGAGGTCTCCTCAAATAGTGGTAATGTTTATAGTAATGTTTTCATTACTTTAACGAGTGACACTCCATAATATCCTTTGTTTGGGGCCTTCAAAAGTAATTTTTTATTCTCCTATCATTCCTATTTCTTTTTATTTGGGAAAATTTTGAATGGTGACTTTTCTATATTTGTTATAATAATAGTCCCCTAGTTCAATGAGTTCATTATTGAGATACCTAGGATTATTAACAACAGGTATAGTGTTTATTTTCTTAGGGATCAAAGGAATAGAGGAAATAGGATTTTGTGAAATGATTGAGCTTTGTATTAGGGTACTTGTGAGAGTGCTTGCCTCAATGGAATTCTCTTATTAGGATGATTCAAAGGTTTCTCATATCTTTTCCGTTAATAAATTTCTTCCCTAACATGTCCAATTCTCCTTGTGAGTATTTTTCAAAATTATCAACATGTTCTCTTATTTTGGCTTTGGCATGATCCATCCTTTCCTATTCACTGATAACAATAGATTTCAAGTTGTTTTTATTCTAAGTCCTTCAATTTAACTCTTTCGTCCTCATCTATGGATTTTTGAAATTCCCCTATCTATGAAGATTGGTTTTCCCTCAATTTTTCTCTTTTCCCTTTTTCAGCATATCACATAGGCGACAAGTCTACTTGTTCTCTAAGTGACATCATCACATAGTTAATATAGTCAACCATAGGCAACATCGCCAACATAGACAACATCGTCAATCATAATCAATCATAGTAAACTTGGTCAAACATGAACACAATGTCACAATGGTCAACCATGGCCAATCATGGTCATATATAGTCTTCATGGTAAACCATATTCAAACATAGTCAAACATGTTCCAGCATTTTCAAACATTGACAAATATGTTCAATTGGCATATATCAACTAATTTCAATGTGGTTGGTATAGAGAAGATGGTCAACCATGTCCACTATAGTCAACCATGTTGAACATGCTCAAAACTTACTTAGACATGGTCAACATGGACAACAAAATCAAACTAGATCAGGGATGGGATGACCATGCTCAACCATGATTTACATTGTCACACGTCACCATTATTAATCATAACCACCATGTTCAACCACTTTTTCAAACATATCCAATGTGCTTAACCATATCCAATTATAATTAAATGAAGCCAAGCATTTTCAACCATGTTCACCCGTATCCAACCATAATAGAATATTCTCAACCATGCTTTTACAAGCTCATCTGTGGTCCAACATGGTTATACATCGACAAGAAATTTAAACATAATCAACCTTGGTCAATCCAACTCAATAACAATCAAGAATGATTAACATGATCATTTGTGGTCAACCATATTTAACGATAATTAATTATGTTTAACCTTAGTAACAAATTATCAATCCTCATTCATCCTCAACCAATGTCGCCAATAATAAAAATCCTTATATATCATCAACAATGGTTAACTAAGGTAAGCCATAGTTAATGATATTCAACCATAGGCACCCATGGTTAACACACATCAAGCATAATTTGAGCACATTTGACCATAGTTGAACAAAGTCAACCATAACCACCCATATTCAAAACTGGCCAAAACATAGTTAATAATCGTTAACCATGGTCTCTATGGTCAACCATGTTGACCATGGTAATTATGGTCAACCATATCCATATTTAGTTAAACATTAATAACCATGGTGAACTATTTTCACTCATAATGTGAAAATTCTATCACTGCACCCACTGATTTATGTTTCCTACTTATTTCACCATAAGTTATCCATGAAATTACTTCAAAAAACATTAAAATAAATACTGCTGCAGATATCACACCATAATATAGAAACAAACATATGCACAAGAATCAACATATTGACACAGCTATTTTGGACTAATGTCCCTGGAAAAACCCAATGTGGGAAAACTAGTGCAGCAAAGGAGGATTTTATTAATCAGCAAATTTCCAATACAACAGAGTGCCAAACTGGATTACCCACAGATAGACAAATTTTCCATCACTTGTTCTGAACCCAGCGTCAGCCCTACTGACCTCTATGTGAGTTGAAACTCTCTCTGTCATCCTATTGAGACTCTATGCAACCTCTCGAGCCTTCTGCATCACTCCTACAGCCTCTTCATGGATGATGTAGACCTTGATAGATCCGTGCAGTCTCTGTTATCTCTGCATGGCTTGCTCTAGTCCTGTGTCTGCCTCTTTTGCCTCTATGATGATCTCCTATCTTTTTGTTCCATACTTGCTACCTCCTCACTTCTCTCCATACCACTGGTTCAATTTCTCAGCTAACTCTGCCCCAGAAATTGAACTGACTGGTCTCCCTCAGTGTGTTCTCCAAGTAACCCTCGAGCCTCCTCTTATACTTTTCTCGTTGACAAATCAACAGTCGAGGTTAAGTCCCTAATCAACATCTAAGATTAGTTTTGGCTTGATCCATGACTTTTGGACCATTCTGACACAGTTTATATTAAGACACATTAATATTTTATTTTCCCTAAGTTTAGACTTGGGGACTCCATTAAAAATATTAATTATTTTGATATCTCCTAATCTATTTAGAGTCTGCCCAAACCCTTTCTAGGTATTAGAGATCTCATGTTCTCTAGCCTCTCCACCAATTTTCGTGGCTAGAGCACATCTTATGCTACCCCAAATCAACACTCCATATTAGCAAGGAGTGTGCTCTAGTAATACTCCTCATTGAGTATCACCCTGATCATCCGGCATCGATCCCTGTGTTGATGTTAAGCCTCCCTGCCCAACATTCTCTACACTGTTGAAACCTATACTGCTGCCCACAACTCTACTATTGCCACTATTGCATCTGTACAAAAACTCCCTTTGCATTCATGTTGTTGTTGGTCCTTTCTCCCAACACTAGATCTGCACTGCAACTCCCTCTGCATTTGTGTTGTTGCTGGTACTTTCTCCCAACACTGCTTCTGTACTACAACTCCCTCTCCATTGATGCTACTAACACACTCATTTATAATTCTGAAAGGGGTTCTTTACTGTCCCCATATTTTCCTTGAAGTAGTAAACTTTTGACTTTCCAAGGGCCTTGGTGAGAATATTTGCCACCTGTTCTCCTATAGGAGTGTAGCTCAACTTTACAGCTCCTCGTTGGACATAGTCTCAGAGAAGGTGACACCCTATATCAATATGCTTCGACCTATCATGAAATATTGGATTCTAAGAGAGTTTCATGCAACTATGATTATCACACATGATCCTGGCCACCTCCATATTTCTTTTGAATAGGTTCACTAGCATTTTTCTAAGCCATATCGCTTCACACAAAGTTATGCTTACTGCCATATATTCTGCCTCATATGAGCTCAAAGCCACCGACTTCTATTTCCTACTGCACTAGGAGGTCATTCCTGATCCAATTTTGAAATAGTACCGAGAGGTACTTTTCTGATCCACTGAACTTCCTACCCAATCTGCATTAGTAAATTCACTCAACCTAATATCCTTCCCCTTGGTGTATAAGAGCCCATAATCAAATGTTCCCTATAAATACCTGAGAACGTGTTTGGTTGGCTCCCAGTGTGCCCTCTTTGGTTCCACCATGAACTAACTGAGGGTGTTGATAGTGTAGCAAATATTGGGCCTAGTATTGACCAGATACATCAGGGACCCTATCAGTTGCCGATATAGGGTGATATTGACCTCCTTTTCTTTTGATGCATCAATCTTCTTCTAGTTGGTGATCATTGGCATAGCCATAGGTCTACAGTCTCCCATCCCAAACCTTTTCAAGATTTTTGTAGCATACCTCCCTTGCCCAAGGAAGATTTCTCCTTTCTACTTCCAAACTTCCAACCCTAGGAAATAGTGCATTTGTCCCAGATCCTTCATATCGAACTATGTGGCTAGATTCTTCTTGCAGTCCTCAATGAGTCCATATGATCCTATTAGAAAGAGATCATTCACATATAATACTAGGATAAGCAGTCCATTCTCTACGACCAGATAGTAGAGATTCAGATCCGTGTCACTCTTGACAAACCCCGTCTTCTGTAAGTAACCATCTATTCGACCATACCATGCTCTTAGTGCCTGCCTCAACCCATACACGGCTTTGTTTAGTCTGCATACATGAGACTTCTTCTCATGAGTTTAAAATCCCTCTAGCTGTTCAATGTATACCTCTTCTTCTATTACCCCATTCATAAATGTTGTCTTGACATCCATTTGATGGATCTCCCATCCCATCTAGGCTACAAGGGATATCACTCTCCTAATAGATGTATACCTGGCTACCAGGGTGAAGTTTTCCTCATAGTCAATCCCTTTCTTTTAAGCATACTCCTTCGCCATAAACTTGGCCTTATATTTCTCAACACTATTGCCCACAACATATTTGATCTTGTAGATCCATCTTGAACCTACGACAGATTTGTCTTGAGGCACTAACACCACCTCCCATACGTTCACCATTATGGAGTTATACTCCTATGCCATCCCATCTAGCCAGACCGGATGTTGAGCTGCCTCCTTGAAACTGGTAGTCTCTCCATCCTAAGCTACTAACGCCTAATATATGTCTGGTTGTTTTCGCTCCCTTTTACTGTTCCTTGGCTCCCCGATGAAGTTCTCTGCATCACGCAAAATCTGAAGAAGTTCCCTAATAGTTCTTCCTCTACCAGCAGGTGCTTCTATTCACTCCTCCTCCTCATCCTGAGAATCTTCTTGACCTGAGAAAGAATTATTCACTTCCGTTGGTTAAAGAGGCATGACCAATAGATCCTCTTTCAATTGCTCCTCGAAAGGGTGTTCGTGAGATCTTCTAAAAGCTCTGTCCTCCACGAAATTTACACCTCGTCATACTACTACCTTCCTGCTCCCTGGAAGATAGATTCTATATGCCTTAGCGTTCTCGCTATATCCCACCAGATATCCCTTTTCTACAGTCTGATCTAGTTTCTCCCTCTTTTCTTCAGGTATGCGGCAATATGCTAAACTCCTAAATATTCTAAAACGACTGACTTCAGGTGTCATCCCAGTGAAGACTTTCTCTAGAGTAATCTTACCCAATGCCCTATGAGGAGTCCTGTTCTGAATGTAGATAGTTTTTTTGCATGCTTCCACCCAGAGGAATTTTGGCATATCCTCATCATATAACATGGCCCTAACTACTTCTACAATAGTCATGTTTTTCTTTTCTACCACCCCATTCTACTCCAAATTGTAGGGAGTCATCCACTCTCTTCTGATGCCCTCCTTAGTGCAATATTCAATGAAGTCCTTATCGATATACTCTCCACCATTATTTGAGCGCAAGACTTTTATTTTCTTCCCAATCAAATTCTCCACCAGAGCCTTGAACTCCTTGAACTGATAGAAAACCTCATACTTGGTTTTCAGAAAATAAATCCAAGTTTTCCTCGAGTGGTCATCAATGAAGGTAAGGAAATACTCGGCACCACTGAAAGCTTTGACGGAAATAGGTCTACAGATATCTGAGTGTATGAATCCTAGTAGAATCTTGGCCCTGTGTTTACTCCTAGGAAACGTCACTTTGGCATACTTTCCTAGAGTGCATCCCCTGCATACATCATCTCGTTTTGTACTCAGATCAAGAAATCATGTTACAGTGCTTTTGAGAAATCTTAGAGCTCCATGGTGCAAGTGACCCATCCTTCTATGACATAGTTCATTCAAGTCCTTGTCCCCATGACTGCCTATTAGTGCCATTGGTGGTTCTAGTTGTAATCTACACAATTGAGTACTTTTCGTCTTGATCTGCACTTTCTTTTTCTAGCTCTAGTGTTTGACATATACCTTTTCCTTGATGAAGTAGATGTCATAGCCCTTGCCTCGTAATTGTGACACGGAAAGTAAGTTTATCCCCAATCCTAGTACATGCAACACATTTTTGGCACAGAACCACTCCTCCAATTCTATCTGAAAAACTATAGTACCCTTTCCTACTGGAGTACACTTTGCCTTGTTCCCCATGGTGATCTGAAAGTTCATATTCTATTCTCGATATTCTGAGAAACACTCCCTGATTCTCATCATATGCCATGAGGCTCCACTGTCTATATACCATACTTCTGATGATGCAGCACTAGTCATGCACTCCAATTCTTCTTCCAGCCTAAAAGCCAACCTAGAGAAATCAAAATCTCTTTCTCTTCTGTAATCTTCTAAAAATCTGCATGAGTACCCTAAGGTGGATGCCTCTGCATCATCGTCTTGACCCATAACTGATTTTCCTCAAAATATCTTTCTCTTGTGCAATCTTTTGAAAATTTGCGTGAGTCCCCTCAGGTGGATGCCACTACATCAAGGTCTTGACCCATAACTGATTTTCCCTTTCTGTCTCTAATTACTTCCTCTGATACCATGTGAAAATTCTATCACTGCAGCAACTGATTTACTTTTCCCACTTATTTCACCATAAGTTATTCATGAAATTACTTCAACAAACATTAAAAAAAATATTGTTGTAGATATCACACCATAATACAGAAACAAACATATGCATAAGAATCAACACATTGAAAGGTTTATTTTGGACTAATGTCCCCAGAAAAACCCAACGTGGGGAAACCGATGCAGGAAAGGAGGATTTTATTAATCAACAATTTTCTACTACAACAGGGTGTCAAACTGGCTTACCCACAGATAGACAATTTTTCTACCACTTCTTTTGAACCCAGCATCAGCCACATTGACCTTTGCATGACCTGAAACACTCTACGTCAGCCTATTCACACTCTACGCAACCTCTCTGGCCTTCTGCATCACTCCTACAGCCTCTGCGTGGATGACGCATGCCTTGTTGGCTCGGCGCAGCCTCTACTGCCTCTGTGTGACTTCCTTTGGCCCTGCTTCTACCTCTTCTGCCTCTGTGCTGATCTCCTATCTCTCTGTTCCATACTTGTTGCCCCCTGACTGCTCTCCGGACCACTGGTTCAATTTCTCAACTAACCCTGCTCCAAAAATTGAACTCACTGGTCTCTCTCAGTGTGTTCTCCAAGTGACCCTCAAGCCTCCTCTTATACTTTTCTTATTGACAAATCAACGGCCGAGATTAAGTCCCTAATCAATGGCTAAGATTAGATCTAGCTTGATCCATGACTTTTACACCATTCTAACATAGTTTTATATTAATACCATTAAAAATATTAATTATTTTAATATCTCTCGAACTGTTTAGAATCTACCCAAACCCTTTCTACGTATTGGAGATCTCATGTGCTTTAGTCTCTCCACCAATTTTCGTGGCTAGAGCATATCCAATGCTACCCCAAATCAACATGTCGTCAACACATGTTCAAACAAGATCATATATGGTCAACACAAGCAAACATGGACAACAATTTCAACCATGGTCACTGATGGTCAAAGTAACTCAAGAATGATTACCTTGATCATCCATGGCTAACTATATATAACCATAGTCAGCCAATTGTCACACCATTTCACCCATGGCCAACCATGGTCATCAATGTTAAGTCCTCATAATCCCTTGGTTAACTAGTGTCAATCCTCATCTGCCATGCTCAACCATTATCAACCATGCTTGATCCTCGGCGATCACCATAAACCATGGTCAACCATAGTCAATGGTAATCAACCATCATCAACCATAATCAATCATGGTCTCGTAATTGTCTCCATGCATGTCGACTATCAATTAACACAACCACACTAATATGGTGATTGATATATAGGGATTACATCATTTCGAACTTTTATACACTTATTGCTGCCATTATTTTTAAAAAGAGAGAAATGATACCGATTGACATATATCAACCACTTTATTAATATGTTTGTGATAGTCATGAGCTCAGATCCATCTTCGCTATGGATTTACCAAAATTTACAATTTATAGATTTGATTCCTCTTAGTATTTAGTAGATTCGAAGTTAAGATGCATCTATATTGATTATTAATAATATTATTTATATTATATTAATCTTACATTATATTCATATCTAGACATATTCTTATTTTTAATTATATGTTTGTTAATTAAATTTATTAAGTTTTTATATGTTTATTAATTAATGTTGAAATACCATAAAGATATTATAAAATTGGCTTTAGTGATATGCATTAAAAAATATATATAATTATAATAAAGAGAAATTTAATACATAATTTGAATGCATCATTCTAAATTTTATTAATTTTAATTGACACCACATTATTATTGTTATTATTCATGTAATATTTCATTTTATACTAATTTGACAACAACTAACACAACCATATAAATTAAATGGTTGATAAAAGTGAATAGTGATTAAAATAACTATATGCCATTTAATTTTTGTAATTTATAACATCAGTCAAAGCATGGAGTTATGACCCCAAACACAACGCATTAGTTTTAAAATAGAAAAACTACTTGAAAACCTTTTATTTCATTCATTAAATTGTATATACATCCAAAAATATTTTTAAATTTCATTAAAGAATATTTTCAAATTATTAAATCTGTATCATTCACCCCAATCAAATTTTAACATTATTAAGAAAAACAAAAAAACATTTATTAAATGGTGTATATATCCAAAAACATCTTCAAATCTCATTAAAAAAAATCAAATTCAAAAAATTCAAATTCTTTAATCTTCACCATTCATACCATTTTAAAAACTATAATTAAAAGCATTTAAAAACTAAAATTAAAAGCTATGTTAAACAAGCCTACCCAAATAATTTTAGTGAAATTGAAATTTTGAAATCATAAAATAAAATCAAAATTAAGAAATTCCATATGACATCTACGCTGTCTACAGTACCAAGATGCTCTTCACAAGTAGAAGGGGAAGATTTTCAATAAATTATCCATGTGACTGATGTCGACCCAACAGCGGAAAGGCATGGATTCTATTGAAGGTCAGTGAATTCCATTGAACGTGAGTGTAAGTGATTCTGGAGCATGAGTACAGGGGGAAGATTTTTATGTAATGACAAATCAGCCATGTCATTGATGGCGAACTTACAAGAGTAAGTGAAAGTGGGTCGAACTTCGGTGATTATTATGGACATCATGGATACTGTCAATCGCACCTGAGTCTATGTTGATTGTGAAAGAGTGATCAGCGCCATCGACATTGTCAACCTTGGCCCATCAATGATCAAAGAATTGACATTGTCAACTTTGGCGCATGAATGATCAAAGAATTGCGGTGCCGTTTCAAGAACTCTCATCTGGTGTTTCGTCGTTTCTCTCTACTTCAACAACGTGTTCAATGACACCTCGAATATTAATTCGAAACCAAACTCCCAGTGGGGGAATTTCAATTTTAAATCACTTTTATAAGGAGGGTATCTATTCTAATGAATTTTATCCCATGCTCACTTTTGTTTTATAACATGTTGGTCATAATTCTTACGTCACGCAGCATGGCATGGCAAGCCGTTCAATAAATCGTAGTCTAAGTAGGTCATAATTTTGTGCTTCAAGCACGGCAAGCCGTTCAATAAATAATAGTCTAAGTAGCCACAATTTTGTTCTTCGAAAATTTCAATATGGTTTTGATAATTTAGGGAATTTTTTTAAAATTATTTTAATATTCTTATTATCAAATTTTTTCAATTTTTTCCAGCAAATTCTAATTTGAAATTATTGTAAATTGTGACTTTGTTAGACAACGCTGTTCAATAAAACCACAAAAAATAGTACATCCCAATACATATTCTAACATATTCCCATAAGCAATTAATTCAGTGGACTAGAACATCTATTTGTCGTGGAAACCTTGCGTTTTTTTTTTCCAATTTCAAATTACTATCAGAGATGCGTTACTGTGAAATGAATACTGCCGAGACTACAGCGGCTCATGATTAACTGGAAATATCTATAAATAGAATATTCGCCCAGTACTACTGCTCTCAGCGCAGCGTTTCAGTTTGTCTGTAGACGCCGGCTTCCTTGCACGTTATATATAAAGATAAAACGGCCGGATGATTGGAAAATTTATAAATTTAATTGTTTAAAATCATGTTTTATAAATTTAGTAAATTTAAAATTATAGTAATTAAATATATTTTCAATTGAAATAGTCTGAATAGTAAATAAGTTTATTTTAAATTAAAGATTTTTTCTGAAAATAAATTTCAAATATCATATTTTCCTTTAAATGTTTAATTTTTGAAAAAAATGCATTTAGAAAAATCTGATTCATTTCTATCCATGTAGATTTAAATTTTTTAATAAAATCCTATGTTAATTTTTTTATAATATTACTTATATTTAATAAATTTATATGTAAATATATAAATATCTTTATTTTTTAACCATTAAAATACATGACATATTTTTTTTATATATTGTAATCTTTTTTAAGCTTATATGTAATAGAATGTTTTTTGGAATAGAGTTTTGACAATATAATTAATTATTAATAATATCTAGGGTGGATGATAAAATTAAGTTTCATGGAAATATTCAAAAATATCTATTAATAGTATACACATATTAGAAGGTTGTTTAGAGGAAGTAGTTGTTGGCACGATCTCGCTATGATAGTCAATCACCTTCCCTTCTCTATGCTGACGATATTATTCTTCTCGCAAGGTGCCCATCTAATCTTGATAAGCAACTTAGACTTCGTTCTTCTCACAAGGTGCCCATCTGATCTTGATAAGCAACTTAGACTTCTTAAGGATTTCTGCTCTACCATGGGTATGACTGTTAACAGTGATAAAACAAAAGTTATGATGATCAAATCCCAGAAGAACACTTAAGCTAATTTTATGTATGATAATAGTAACTTGGAAGAAGTGTCTTCTTACAAGTACCTAGGAATTGATATTCATCACAAGCTCAGCTGGAACTATAGCATTGAGAAAAGGATTAATGGGGGGTGGAAAACTTTTTTTTGTCTTGAAAATAATTGTAAAACGACAAACCTCGTAATGTGGGATAGAAAGAAGTTCCTCTTTGAAACTTTAGTCACTCCTGTTATCCTATATGGATGTGAGGTTTGGGGTTGCAACATCTCTAGAGAATCCTAGCGAAAGATTGAGCAAATCTAGAAGCGGAGAACCATGGCAAAAGATTGAGCAAATCCAGAAGCATTTTATAAGGTATAACGTCAAAATTAAAAGCAATACACCCTATCCTATTCTCCTTATAGAAGTGGGTCTTTCCCCTATTGAGAGCCTAGCTATGACTAGGATTTTGTTGTACAAGCACAAAATCAATAACATAGGAGACCATAGACTTCCTAAGCTAGCTTTAAATTCCAACCAAAACCACCCAAGGCTCAAACAAAGTTGGTATAAAGACACTAGGGCTTGGTTAAACTAACATAGGAGACCATAGACTTCCTAAGCTAGCTTTAAATTCCAGCCAAAACCACCTAAGGCTCTAACGAGGTTGGGATAAAGACACTAGGGCCTAGTTAAACCATTGGGAGATCGAAGAGAATGTTGCATTGCAAAACATTAATAACATTAAAAATATTGTTACTTCTAAGTTCAAAGAAAAATGTGGTGTAAGAAATATTTAGCAGTTAAAAGGAAACTAAGATATTATAACAAGGTCATCAACCCCACCCTAGAAGATCAAAAGTATCTCTCTATTTGAACTAGCTCAAAGAAGAAATTAATATAGCCAAGATTAGAACAAATGCTCATGATGTCCATAGTGAAACAGGTAGTTGGGAAGTTCCTAAAACACCATGGATGGAAAGGATTTGCCATGTCTGTGAGAATATGAACATTGAGGGTGAAAATCAATTCCTCTTAGAGTGCCCTGGGTACAACTACATTAGATCTCAGTTCATAATCTTTGTTGCAATACTATCCTTCCTAGCCTTTTATGATGTCAAAATTATAGTGAACTTGGGAGGCTTCTATCCAAGATTTTTTAGGAGAGGAATTAAACCTTAAATCAAACTAAATAGATCATTTCTTTATGTCGATAGACCAAAGTTTGGTTTGAGTGGACCTTAACCATCATCATCATCATCATCATCAATGGAGGATGTTCATTTCCAAATTAGTTTTACTATTTTTGTTCTTTTAATTGAATTCATTAATTAAAACAAATGTCATATAAAATGTGTTATAATTTCTTGGACATGTGGTATTGGTAAGCCATGGTATTATAACAAAGTCTATTTGTAGATTAACAATTTTCATGGTCAAGAATAGTGTTACGTGTTTTGTAAAACTGTATATTTTTTTAATCTATATATTAATTTTTTT
>APFE030184192.1:0-15569 GCA_000404065.3 Pinus taeda
TGCTCACTAACTCTCAAAGAAGACTCTCACTCAAATGCATAAGATTGTTGTGAGAGAATGAGAGCACTTGAGTGTGTTAAATAGGGTTTGTGAGGGGGAAATGGACCCCAAAAGACATTTAGCAAATTCATATAACTGCTTGGAGTCCAAACCAAACAAAAAACACTTAAAAATTTATTAAAACGTCGTTTTACGTGTGACTAGGCGGTTACTTGTGACTCGGCCGAATCATAACGGAAACGGCCGTTTCGGCCGAGTCATGGCTGACTCGGCCGAACGAACCGTTCCATTGGCCGGGTCGTTAGGGAGGGTGTTGGCTCGGATCAACCCGGCCGTTTCACTAATGACTCGGCCGAATTTTAAAACAATGGTTTTGGGCACTAATGAAGATATGAAGAAGTTTTCTTTTGAAGTAACTCTTTTTACTTGGGCGAAGAAGTACAAACAACTTAGTACTCTGCCTATTTTTGTTGTCTGGAGTATTTGGCTATTGAGAAACAAGATAATCTTCAGAGATGCTAAGATATATATTCCGGTTTTAATCTCCAAAATTGTTTCACATTTCAGGGAATTTCTTCCCCTTCAAAAAGCATCATCATTGAGAAGAGTCCAATTTCCACTCTTTCCACAATATCTGCCGATGGGTTTCTTTGATGGGGCAGCTCAGGGGAAAGTGTGTGGAGGAGGAGGGATGATCAAGATGATCGAAAATAGATCCATACATTTAAAAATTGGAATTAGCTTTAGATCAAATACCAAATCTGAATTGATCGCCACATGTACTCTTTTGATGCTTGCAAAGCATAAAAACATTAATCATTTGCATATCCTCGATGACTCTACATGTGTTGTCGGTTGGATGAAAGAAGCGACTTTCCTAGAGGTCCTTCATTTAGAAGCATGGAAACTCAGAATAAGAGAAATAAAATCAAAGTTTCAAGCTATTAGTTTTCAACACATTTGTAGAGAGTTCAATTCCAAAGTAGATGTTCTCTCAAAGAGAGCTCTGAAATTGGATCCTGGTTTAATTATCTTTGAAGAGCTCATTGACAACAAGAGTCAGAGCTCCTACTCCATTACAATTGATCACTTTCCATAAAGCACATCACTCAGTGGTCGTAAATTGCATCAAATATGATCCAAAGTCTACAGGCTAGAATGGACATCACATTATAAAATGCTTTATTAAGTATCTCTGTTAAATGGCTATATTCTCCAATTCTGTACTTGTTGTATTCTCTAGTTGTTCCAGGAACATAATATTCAGGTTATATTGTCTTTTTATTTCAGTCAATACAGCTTCATAGGGAGCATAGATCAATGATTATCAGATGGGTATGAGTCTCTCTCTACTCTGCTTCTTATAAAGCCATGTCCGGTATCTGTCTGGATTTTTTCCAACTTTGAAAATCTGTACTTTTTTTTGATTCATAATGAATAACAAAAAAGTAACTCTTTACAGTAAAAAGAAAGTAGTGTCTAAGAGAAAAGTGCAAATTTCTTGTACAAGAGAAAAAATCCAAGTGATGATGATGCTCTCTCACAATGAGAGCTAGTTCTATTTACATGGGACCTTTAGGACATCGAATTCCTATTCTAAGTCCCTAACATTATTTTAATGTGCAAACTAACAAGGCCTTGGTGACAAGTCCATCAAGTAACTTCATAATTATGAATAAACCATCTAATAGTAGGCCAAAAATGATGACATCATGACGAAATGAGGCCATTGGAAGGCCGAGTTAAGTCCTCTAAGTGCCAAGATGAGAGAGAGGGCTCCATAAATGGTGCATAAGGGTATGGCCCGTTAATCTCCATGTGAATCATCATGTGGTGCTCCAAAGTGGCTTTAGGGCACAAATACTGGTCCCATGAGTCTCCTAGTGAAATAAACATCCATATTTTTTTTGATTCATAATGAATAACAAAAAAGTAACTCTTTACAGTAAAAAGAAAGTAGTGTCTAAGAGAAAAGTGCAAATTTCTTGTACAAGAGAAAAAATCCAAGTGATGATGATGCTCTCTCACAATGAGAGCTAGTTCTATTTACATGGGACCTTTAGGACATCGAATTCCTATTCTAAGTCCCTAACATTATTTTAATGTGCAAACTAACAAGGCCTTGGTGACAAGTCCATCAAGTAACTTCATAATTATGAATAAACCATCTAATAGTAGGCCAAAAATGATGACATCATGACGAAATGAGGCCATTGGAAGGCCGAGTTAAGTCCTCTAAGTGCCAAGATGAGAGAGAGGGCTCCATAAATGGTGCATAAGGGTATGGCCCGTTAATCTCCATGTGAATCATCATGTGGTGCTCCAAAGTGGCTTTAGGGCACAAATACTGGTCCCATGAGTCTCCTAGTGAAATAAACATCCATATCAACAATTGAATCATATTTGTCTACATCACCTCCATTCTGTCTAGTAGAAATTCTCATTCCAGTCTTTCTAACCTCATGAACACTTTCAAGTTTCTTTGTGAGCCATTTTGGAGGACCTTTCTGAGATGGCCCAGGCTATTCAATTAACTGAGATGGGGCTGAATCAAGATTTAACCTTCCAATTCTCTCAATCACATTACTCAAAGCATCTTCTTGATTAGTGGTTGGAGCTTCATGACGGGGAGAGAGTGCTTCAGAAGGATATTCCATAGATTTATTTAGAATAAGGTTCCCCCCTTCAAGATGTGGAATCTCATTATCAAATTCCTGAAAAGATTTTACATGCCCAAATCTATCCAAGCGATCAAGCTACCGCTCAACAACATTATTAGTCTTGGAACCTTCAAGGAAAATTACATCTTTAGATAGTATAAACTTCTTAATTACTTCATCATAGAGATGATATGCTTTGGAGGTATCCGAGTATACCAAGAAGATACATTTTCAACTCCTTGCACCAAGTTTGTTTCTCTGTTCCTTAGGTATCAAGGCATAATAGGTGGAACTAAAAACCTTGAGACACCTCACCAAAGGAATGTGACCTTACCACATTTCATAGGGAGTCTTGTTTTTGAGAGCATGAGATGGATACCTGTTCTTAATATACACTGCACATAGAATTGCATCAGCCTAGAAAATCAACTTTACATTTTTGGAAAACATCATTGAATGTACCATATTTAAGATTGTCTTTTTCATTCTTTTAGCTACACCGTTCTGTTGAGAATTGTAAGGCACTGTTGTTTGATGTTGGATCCCATGCTGGCGAGGATAGTTTTCAAATTGATTTGAAGTATATTGTTTTCCACTATTAGTACGAATAGAGCCAATATGAGATTGTGTATTATTTTCAATGCATGTATGAAAGTTTTTGAAAGTTTCAAAAGCCTCATATTTGTTCTTCAACAGATATACCCAACACATTCTGGTATAGTCATAAAAAAAAGGCATCATATATGTATTTCCATTTGCAGAAGGAACATGCATAGGGCCACACAAGTCAGACACAATCAATTCAAGATTCTTATGTGCTTTGGAATGAGAATCATGAAAACACTGTTTGTTGTGTTTTCCTAAGATACATGCATCACATTGCTTAAGTTTCCTAGGAATGGTGGCAAACTAGTAACACCATTTCTCTTCAATGAATGAAGACTGTCATAGTTCAGATGCCCAAATCTAGCATGCCATAAGAGACTGGATGGTAGTGTACCTTCATCATACCGAGAACTGTATGCACAATTTTGTGCATGAGAAGAGGTTCCTTGCAACTTCAACAATATTTCTTCTTCTATCCCAGTCATGACAAGAGTTGTCTGATGCTTTTCTCACCTCAACGCTGCCATCAAACATGTGAATGGAGTGTCCTTGCTGGCGAATGTGAACCAAGGACAACAAGTTTCTCTGCATCTTTGGGAGGTAGAGAACATCATGTAGAAGAAAGCCAGGGAGGCCAGGCAATTTGAGTCTGATGGTGCCAATTCCAGATGGCTTGAGTTTAGACCTGTCTGCAAAGTAGACTGCTCCATCTACACTGTCACTGAATTCCTCAAAGAAATATCTTCGAAAGGTCATGTTGTAGGTTTTTCCTGAATCAAGCAACCATGCATCTTTTCATGAAGCAAGTGAAGCATTAAACGAGTCTTCAGTTACTCCAATATTGCAATGTGCCACAATATTATGAGCAGATTCAGGTGCTTTACCTTTCGCTAGATCTTGTGATTTTCCTTTCTCTTCATTCTTTTCTTGTCTGATTATGTCCAAAGAGAGCTTGCATGTGGAAGCATCATGTCCATTTCTATTGCATTGTATACATTGAAGATCAGGTCTTCCTCCTTGATAATGTTTGTCCCCTGCCTCTATTATTCTTCTTTCAACGTCCTCTTCTACCACCTCTTCCTCTAGAAGAATCTTGTGCATGATTCTTCTCTTTCAATGCAAGGTACACAACTCCTTCAGAAGACTGAGCAACTGTCTTCTTCTTCCCAAAAGCTTTCTCTCTTTCTGCAAACTTCTCCACAAGAGAGTTGAAGGAAATCTCCTTAAGTTTTCTACTAGTTTGTAATGACTCAAGATAATGAGAATATGTGGGATATAATGCCTCGACGAACGTTGTGAGAGAAACATCTATTTAACTCCAGTAGCTTCTATATCATGCATAATAGCTCTAATTTCAGAGGCTAGGGAAAGGGGATCATCATCTTTCAGTTCAAGATTGAAGAGTTTGATCATGAATTGGACTACTTTAAGCCCCGAGTGTGAGTCTTATAAGTCTTTTAGCTTCTTTAAAGCTTCAAAGGAATTTGTAAATGGTGCAATGTGATGAGTCACCTCTTCATTGATTGATGCAACAATCAAGGCATAGGCCTTACTGTTCTTGTTCTCCCATATGGCAAGTCCTTTGTATGAAGTGGGGTTTCAGGTGGATTCCCAACTTCTTCACTTACTCCTTTCCACAATTCATTGAAAATGAGGGTTTGCTTTATTTTTATGGACCCTTCATGGTAGTTCTCTTTGTCAGAGAGAACTACTCCAATGATAGAAATGAGAGAATGCATCTTTAACAATAATTACACCTCACAGTACATCTTCCTTCCTTGAGATTACAATTTCAAATTGTATACTTGTGCTATCCTTAAAAACAATGCTTATGAAAATAAAATGCTAACCAATCATGCTAGCCTTCAATTCAACCATAACTCATGGCTACAAAGTGCACATATATACCAATTCAACACTGCAAAGTTTAACTATCCAACTGACATTCAATTGCAGGACTCACGACATTCAACTCACCATAAACCAATTCAATGCACCATACATATGATTTAAACCAACCAACCAACACACATTACAGTATAATTCAACCATATAACATTGACCAACGCAATCAACTGATGTATATGACACACTAGCATATAATAAGAACTAACGAACACATACTAGCGCTGCATATAAGGCACAAACTCAATGCTCCAACCAGTATACACAAAAACCAGCATACATGACAACCAATGTATGCAACAATGACCAATTGCACAATGTCTTAACTACAATCCACAACATTCAAAAATAAATGCAGAGAATGGATAGTGCACAACTTTCAACGTAGGGTTCTAACCAACAACGATCGACATATTTAAATAGAGCGACTAGCCAATAAATACCATTATACCAACACATACCTCGACCATTAAAATTTCAATGCCTAGAGATGCAATACTGCATTGTTGCATATAACTGAGGTGTTCAACGCAGAGATCGACCAACATAGAGAATCACACAGAATATAAGGAGCACTAGCGTTCAAGCCAACGTTCTAACCAACATTGAGGAACAATGTTCAACGCAAATAATTTAGCAGAGAATTCAACAAATAATTAATGCTCCAACACATTGTATTGACTAACGACAACACATAACTCAACGCACAAAAATCAACTAAGATAGATTTAATCAACACGTAAGGAATTAATCGCTCCAAGTTTCACAAAGGGACAATGGACAGAGTAGGGACAACTCTGAATGGAAGTAGAGAAAATGGCAGTAGATAGGAGTTACAGGGCAAACAATGCTAAAATGGGACTCGTGCTCTGATACCATGTCAGGCTAGGCATTGGTAACTCCACAAATGATGCATTCTATTAGGAAAATAATGAATATATACAGGAGAGGGAGGCTATTCGAGTTCATATTCCAATGTCTCTTCATCTTCTCATTTTCATATTTACATTACTTACAATATTTTCCTAATCCCTAAAGATTAGGTGTCAACATTGTGAAACATCAGAGGTGAAATTGACTTAAAAGATAATCTTGTTATTCCAAGAAGTTGATCATTTATCCAAGAACCAAGAAAATGCCATTGGAGTTTGTTATCGCTTAATTTGTCATCTTGAATGTGTAAAAGCCCCGAGCACTAAGATGGTAGACTTTGGTAACTAGGAGGTTGGCCACTGTCTAGTGTCACCTCACCAACCCTCCTCTGTGCTTCAGGCAAGATCTCCTTTGGCTCAAGGGAGGCTGCCCTAATGAGGGTTTTTGGAAATTAAAGCTATGAAGTGCAAGGTGATGTGAAGGGTAATTTTCAGCAACGCTGGTTTGAAAGTTGAAAGAAAAATGAAAGGATTGTGGACACAGAGGTGAAGAGATGGTATCTAAGAGAGTCAATGATGATTTTCTTGGCCTTGATCTTACCCTTCTTGTACTTGGTCTTGGCACTGGCATTGGCATTCTCAGGGTGCTCAACTACATGAACCTGTACATATTCCATCACATCATTTTCTTCAAGTGTGAGATCAAATCTAGCCCTCCATGCTGCAAATTTGGAGGCATCATTCAGCTGTCATCTATGCACAAGAAATTTGATCACCAATCAACAAAAAGAGTGTCTCAAAGGGGTGCTTTGAAACAAACAAAGTTAATTCTTAAGTTAAACACTCCAGAAGATTTGGAATATGTAGATCTCCATTAAGATACAATAATATATATTAATAAGTATAAATAAGAATGATGATACAATGAGAGTAAGGCACTTGCTTATATATTAAGTAGGTGCCTCTTCATGGAGAGTCATGTCCCATTTAGACATGCCTCTTCAACCTTATTACTAATTAACTAATCATTATTACAATTATCCTCATTATTTATATATATTTTATTCGTAACATTGCCTTCCTCCTAAAAAAAGCTTTGTCCTCAAAGCTTGTTGATGCAAAAGGTTTGATCTCTTTTTCGGTTTCGAATGTCTTCTCGTCTTGGCACTGTCATCTTTGTTGATACAAGTTGACATGATCTTCTAAGTGTCAAACAAAATTGTCGCACTGAGTGGGGATTAGACCATCTTCGATTAATCTTCTGTGGAATATTCTGATCACTAGAATTTCGTAGCGAATGGTCATCATAGAACTAGATTGAGGTTACATCAATATTCTTTGGAACATCGGTTTCTTGTTTCTGTTCTGAATGGTCCCGATACATAGCTTGGTTGAGTTTTCTACTCTCATGATGGAACTTTTTTGGTTTGACTTTCCCTTATTAGGTGTGTGTATTTTTTTTTTTATTTTCTTCTTGTGAGGATGTTGTTGAGTTGGTTATAGAACCTTCACTCGGGTTGTTCATCATCCGAATTGCAACATCTAAGTGTGTATTTTCGTCAACTTGCTTGTCTTCTTCTTGAGTTGTGATATTCACTAGATTGGTATCTGCTCCCTTATCTTCAACCTGGACTGTTACCACTGGAGACTTTCATACTTCTTGAGCAAGTTGTTTTAAATTGCCTTTTAATGACTTCTTGTCATTCTTAAGCTTTTTAATTTGTGTTAGTAAGTTTTTGATATGATCCTTAAGTCGTAAGACTTCTTTATTTCTTTCAGCAGTGATTTTGTCAATTTCATTTTGCATATTTTGTAATACTTTTTTACCTTGAGAAATTACTTTTGAAATATCTAATATATCTTCTGGCGTTATTGAATTTGGCTTTAGTGTAACCTATTGGAGTGTTATTTTCTTCTTCCTGTAAGAAAATGTTAAAAACTTTTTCTTCGTATTTAAGATGATGGACCCTATCGCTTCCATCCAGGGTGACCCCAATATAATGTCACCTTGATTGCTCCATAGGGTTTGAACTGAGAATTGTGATATAAATGTATAATCTTCAATGTTTAACTGTAAATTAGTTATGTCATATTTTTTGTTGCCAAAGCAGTGTAATTTTCGATTATATTGGACTCCAGAATCACTATTTGGTTTGCGATTTTAGTTGTTATATAATTTTTATCTTCCGTGGGAGAGATAGAAATAGTAACATCTTTTCCCGCGCCTTAGCATAGTTGGGTAAGGTTTCTAAAAATCTTCCTTCCTTCAATTCCGAATTAGATGTTAGTTTTCTTTGTCAAGATAAACTTACTTCAAATTCCTCCAATAGCCTTTGCCTTCCTCAAATATCTCTCTTCAATATTTCAAAATAATCCCTTTCAATAAAAGAAAATCACCTTTTTAATAAATAAAAAAATTTAATAATTTTTTCTTCTCTTATTTTTTTAATTGCTCCCTATTTTTTTTTAATAATAATTTATTTCATCCCCTCAAAATACCTTGTTTCACTTTTCTAAATAATTACTTCAAATGGAACTTTTTGTAACTTCAAAATGATGCTTAGAGAATAATTTAATTAGTATATATTCTAATATAGTATCCAATTAAGTTTGAATGGTTAATATTCAATGTGAATTAGTATTTTTTTATTTTCTAATTAATTTTTCACATATATTTAGTCGTTGAGTGATATACCACCATGGAGGGGCGTGGTTTTTCACAGGTTTTCGATACTGCCAACCTACGAGACCTCCACTATTTATTTGATGGTACAACCTTTGGAAAAATGTATGGATTGCATTGTTGTACGGTCGATTTCAAGTTTGTCACTGTTTAATTCTATTACTATATGGATTGATTTGAATTCATATGAGGGTGGCTGTACTAACACAAAATGAACGGTGGGCGCTTGTTGAAATGCGAAGACAGGGGTTGTGTGGGGCTTGATGGTGGCAACGAAGGAGCAGTCGATTGTTGGAGTAGGCAGCCAGGAGGATGGTGGCAGCGGAGGAGCGGTCTATTGTTGGAGCAGGCGGCCAGGAGGATGGTGGCAGTTTGGAAGGAAACAAGGGTGGCTATGCTATTTGAGATCAACATTAGCTACTTTCGAGTGGTTGCGGGCCGGTGGCGACTAGTTGTTGGTAGTGAGCGAATTGCGTAGCAGTTAGCTGTGGCAAGGTGAATGGACGATGATGGTTTGATGAATACGTTGCAATGGGCGGCGTAAGGTGGCTACAAGGGTCTGTTTGGCGACTATGTGTGGATGGGGCTACAAGGGTTGAATATTGCGGCAGGGACGGTTGGATGATGGCATAGGCGGGTCTGTGAATGGATGGCGTCTGCAATCTTGCGTGGCTTATCCACAATGGGTTGTCAGTCAATTGGATATGTTGAGAGCAGGGGCGGTTGCAGCTGTAGCACGTAAGAGGTAAGTGCGATTTTATTATTTTTATTTATTTATTTTTAATCCTTTGTTATATATATAGATATATATTGTTTTCTCGATTTTTTTTTACCAATTTTTTTTTTTTAATTTTTTGAATTTAATAATTTTTTTTCTTTTATGGCCAAGGGCCTATTGGTGAAGATGGAGAAACTCCAATTTGTGTAGCAAATACTTCAGTCACGACGGCAACAAGGTTGATGGTTTTTATGGCCAAAGCCCTGTATTAGAGAATGAGGCTCTTGTGCAGTGATTGAGCTTGCTAGAGGATTGAACGCCTCTGATACCAAATGAAGCAAACAAAGTTCGTTCTTAAGTTAAACACTATAGGAGACTTGGAATATGTAGATCTCCATTGAGATACAATAATATATATTAATGAGTATAAATAAGAATGATGATACAATGAGAGTGAGGGGCCTGCTTATATATTAAGCAGGTGCCTTTTCATGGAGAATCATGTCCCATCTAGACATGCCTCTTCAACCTAATTACTAATTAACTAGTCATTATTACAATTATCCTCATTATTTATATTTATATTATTTATATATATTTTATTTGTAACATGCTCTTTGGTCTCCTTATGCTAAATGTCACCTCAACTTTGATACCATGTTAGTTTTTCACAATGTTCTATGTTGTTATAATAACTTTTAGACAATCTTTTCCAATTCCAATCACCCCAATAACAAATACGAAATTATAGATAGAACAATAATCAATAAATTCACAATAGAAGATAGCCAAGCACAATGAGATGCAGATATTTGGTTAAAGACCAGGAAAAAACCCCACAAGGGGGAAAACCCTTAATTATTCTTCTTCTTCTATTAGTCAATCAATGTTTAGCATGAGATACAGTCCAAATAGTACATCCAAGAACCAGTCAAAGTCAAAATCCCTGACTTCCCAAATCAGCCAATCCAAAATAAGTCAATAATGAGAGAGAAAGTCAAATGTGGTCCAAGGTACCATTCTGCAATTTTTCAGCCTGTGAAGGAACAGGCAACAGAGAGTCAACGGTCTGCCCTAATCAGTCAAAGTCAATGGTCTAACCTTCTCTGAAAAATTAGGTCAACCCATCAATAAATTTGGCCTTCCTGAGTCAAACTTGGTCAAAACAGAGAATTCTTCTTGCAATCCTGTCAAAGTCCACTGTCAAGCCTGTGGTCGAACCCTAGTCAATCCTGCGGTCAACCTCAGTCAAAGTGCGCAGAATATTTCGGTCAAAGTCTCCCTGAATTTGGCCTCCCAAAACATTCAAGAAATTCAGTCAAAACAGAATCAAAGTGCCAAAGTCAACACTGGTCAAAGAAGCCCAAAACAGAAAATCAACGCGGGTCAAACAGAAGTCTCTCTCTTCCTTCGCATATGTGAAGACTCCCTGCGGTATCTCAGATCAGATTGAACCATTTGATGTGTGAGTGATGTGATGGATGAGTCTCCAAATGAGGTCAACGATGGTCAATATATATGAGAGTTTGGAGGACCAATTTCACATGTGGGGCCAACTTGAAGAATCATGAGGCCGACCTGTCAAACTCAAAAATAAGAATTTTCCTTTATGTTTTGCCAATGAAATTTTGACTGAAGCTGCCCAATTTTCAACACCTCTAAATCACTTCATCACTTGCTCTGAAATTTCAGCTGCAGAGAAGATAAATTTGATCACAAGTAGTGATTTTTAGCTCTAGGCCTGTGGGTGGAGAGGTGTTTCGAAGTTGAGTGCTTCTAGCTCTAAATGGTCTTAATGTAGGAGTTGGGACGTAACACTTGGAAAGAAGCATTCCCATAAGTAGCAGCTAGCCAATTTCTGTTTATGCGCAAAAAATTCTTGCATGCATTTAATGGAAGTAAGAATGAATGCATGGCCTAAAAGGATCTAATTTAAAAACTACTTTGCAAGAAAAACTCTGTTGTGACTTTTAACAAGTAAAGGAATACTATTAGTAGCAGTGCCTGACATGGTAGTAACAAATGGATTTAGCTTTGCTACTAGAACATAGGAATACAAAGTTTAACATACTTTGGAGCTAAAAGCGCAAGTGTCGATCATGTGTGGTCATAGGCATTGGTCGCTCTTGGTAATGGCTAAAGTTAGGGCTCTGGTGAACAGATCTGGGTCTCATCCATGAGAGATACATGAGTGTAAACAAGAAGACAAACAATTTGTTGTAGCACACAGATACAATTAGGACATCTTTTAGAATCATCCGAGAACATAAACCTCAGTTCATACATACTTTTGTATGCTTCTGCAAACAAGTGAAGCTCTGAAAATACTCAAGAAAAATAAATCATAAAATATCTAGGAAGGAAAGGGGGAACCAAAATAAGAAGTTTCTATGGTAAGATACTGGAAGCCAAAGTGCTCTGGATGGTGTTGTTTGGTTGATTTAAATTTTAGAGACTACTTCGATTTATGTTAGCTGTCTCACATTCAAAAGGATTCTAGAGACCCAAATCAAATTGGGACCAAAATCATCGTGTGATGAGACTTCTGCTGTTTTAATAATAATTTTTTCATGTCATGGAACACAATGCTGCTCTTCTTGTATTTCCCACTTTGAATCTTTGTGAAGAAATAACTTCATGCTGCAACTTATTGCCTTCTGAAAATTGGGATTTTGTGTGTTTGAAGTTTGAACACCCACTCTAAATCTGAGTTAATGTTGTCAGTTTCTATGTTCTACTAGGAGATGTAAAGTATTCTACTGCCTTGCTAAATTTATGATATTGTTTGAAACAATGAGTTTGTAGGTATCTATTGTTCCCTTAGCATATAGCAATAAATCTGTTTATTTCATGCTTACCCGAAAGTAGTGACAATTGAGTATTGCTGGGTGCAGATCTCCCGGTTGAAACATATTATTGTGAGTGGTGAAGCACAGTGTATGTGTACATATGATATTGTATGGCTTTCTGGCCCCAAAGAGGGGCAAAGAGACACCGTTCACTGTGAGAACATATATTTGCTACAATCTGGTAGTGTTCAAAGTCACCCTGTGCTCAAGGACTTTGTAAAATTATTACGACATAAAAAGGATTGTAAAGCACAATCTATTGTTGAAAAATCTATGATTAAAAGGTACAACTTAAGGAATGCAGGTAGCCGTCAAGCAGATGAGTTGATACGTATGAAAAATGGTTATGGATGGAGTATTGCCCCAACACCTGATTGCTTGAAAACACTATATTTCGATGGTCATGAGAGGGAGGATATGAAGAGTGAGGAGAATTTCTTTCCTCGCTCCCAAATTCTTTTGCTAGATAATTTGGAGAAAGATGTGACCCCATCAGATGTGTTGGGCGTCATTCATCAAGCAACTTCAAGTTGGGTAAAGGTTTATATTTCGCCAAGCCGTAAATTTGAACCTTTTACAAAAGGGTTTGTTTGTTTCAAAGACCAGGCAAGTTTCCAAAAGGCGTATGAATATTTACGAAGTGAAAGAATTTCTATTGTATCTTCAAAGGGCAGGTACTTGCTTATCACACAAGATGATTATGCTTTCAAAATAATTGCTAAAGTTGGATTGTTGAGCAGAAAGTTGATGAACATTAGTCAATAGATGGTATGGTATTATGCTTTTCTAGCATTTGTTAAATAAATGGATTTTGTGCTTTATAATTGGTTGGCAAAGCTTGGTATGCTGTTTCTCACTAATTGCATCCATATGATTGTTAATAATCTACTTGTTAAATCTCGATAATTTTTCCTCATGGCTGCTACAACCAAAAGATTCTTGATGGAATTAGTATGAAATATACAAGGTTTGGAATGTTGTTGCCATGTCTTATGTCTTTGTATGGATATGTGTGTGTTTGTGTTAATTATACATGTATGATTGTTGATAATCTACTTGTAAAAACTTGACAACTTTTCCTTATTGTGTCTATAGCTAAAAGATTCTTGATGGAAATACTATGAAATATATGGCATTTGGAATATTGTTGCCATGTCCATAGTTTTAAAATCCCACTGGGTTGAACTAGAAATCGGCTAAACCTGCCAATCAGATGCCCGAGCTTGCTATCTAGAGCAATAAATCTGATTCATGGGCAGTTACGACCGGTTTGTGGAATTGCCTCCAAAATGGATACAGAAGTGAACTTGCAGGCACTGGTGTTTTAACTCATGAAAGCACGGAAACGGAAAGAATGGTTAAACAATGGTCATCAAACTAATCAACTTAGTATTAGTAACATAACGTTAATAATGCTTGTATCCCAAAGCTTGTACTAGAGCTTGTATTCGAGCCAAGTAAACTAACAGAAATAGTCAATAGATGGTATGGTATTATGCTTTTCTAGCATTTGTTAAATAAATGGATTTTGTGCTTTATAATTGGTTGGCAAAGCTTGGTATGCTGTTTCTCACTAATTGCATCCATATGATTGTTAATAATCTACTTGTTAAATCTCGATAATTTTTCCTCATGGCTGCTACAACCAAAAGATTCTTGATGGAATTAGTATGAAATATACAAGGTTTGGAATGTTGTTGCCATGTCTTATGTCTTTGTATGGATATGTGTGTGTTTGTGTTAATTATACATGTATGATTGTTGATAATCTACTTGTAAAAACTTGACAACTTTTCCTTATTGTGTCTATAGCTAAAAGATTCTTGATGGAAATACTATGAAATATATGGCATTTGGAATATTGTTGCCATGTCCATAGTTTTAAAATCCCACTGGGTTGAACTAGAAATCGGCTAAACCTGCCAATCAGATGCCCGAGCTTGCTATCTAGAGCAATAAATCTGATTCATGGGCAGTTACGACCGGTTTGTGGAATTGCCTCCAAAATGGATACAGAAGTGAACTTGCAGGCACTGGTGTTTTAACTCATGAAAGCACGGAAACGGAAAGAATGGTTAAACAATGGTCATCAAACTAATCAACTTAGTATTAGTAACATAACGTTAATAATGCTTGTATCCCAAAGCTTGTACTAGAGCTTGTATTCGAGCCAAGTAAACTAACAGAAATAGTAGAGATACACCCATCATGCTTATTCAATGGGAATAGTAGTATAGGGGTCTTTATCATCCATGATTTCGATCACTTCGAAGTTCGCTGTAGTCTTTACACCAGCTAAGTCAACTTCTACGTACCAAACGGGTCGTAATCGGCCATGAATTGGGTTTATTGCTCTGTTTAGCAAGCTCGGGCATCTGACCAACCGGTTTGGCCAATTTCTGGTTCAACCCGGTTGGTTTTAAAAACTATGACGTGGAAACAAGATTCCAAATCCAATATATTTCATAGTATTTCCATCAAGAATCTTTTAGCTGTCGACACAATAAGGAAAATATAATCAAGTATTTACAAGTAGATGTTATGTCTTCGTATGGAGATGTGTGTCTATGTCAATTATACCCATATGGTTGTTGATAATCTACTTGTAAAAACTTGATAGCTTTTCCTTATTGTGTTTACAACTAAAAGCTTCTTGATGGAAATACTATGAAATATAATGTTGCCACGTCCATAGTTTTAAAAACCAATTGGGTTGAACCAAAAATCGGCCAAACCGGTCAGTCAGATGCTCGAGCTTGCTAACTAGAGCAACAAACCCGATTCATGTCTGGTTAGGACCGATTAGGTACCAAACTAGATGGTTTTGGTACTAAATTGATGGGTTTGGTACCTAACCGGTCGTAACCGATTGGGTTTGTAAAAAACTAGGCAACTTGGAATAAGTATGCAGTGGTTCTATAATTCTAAAGAAAAAGACTTGTTGTTGGTGAGAGGGATAGAAAGTCTATATTGTTCAATCCCAAGGTGCTCCCTTGATGCTCCTTGACACTTCCTAGATGATCCCTAATGGTAATGTTAAATTCTTAAAAGTAATCCTTTTACTTAAATTTTTAACCAAAAATAGAAAACATAAACCACATCTGAAAATTGACAAGATGCACATGCGGTGGAGCTCAACCTTATTTTATTAATATAGAATATGCTGGTACAAGAAACTCGAAATGGCTGAGGTGATGGCCTCAAAAGGATCTACAATAATGCCGCAACTGGCTTCCCAAATAAATTGATTTGATCATTGCACTTGTGAATTCTAGA
>APFE030184196.1:0-46367 GCA_000404065.3 Pinus taeda
ATGTAATGACCCCAGTAGATGTAAATGTGAATTTTACTATGGTAAAAGACAATATAGTAGTTTTTGTTTATGTTAAAAGAAACAAAACTGTGATAAACTACGTTATTGAATAAATTAAATATTTTCTTGAAATGTTGGCTGCCTCTGGGAGGTGGATTTCAAAGAAAGAAAATCAGTTGTAATAACTGATTGGAACTGCCCTCCCAAACAGGAAAAGTCCTGGGTGTAGGGAGGAAGTTCTGTGCTGTTGGGACAGACGGAAGAGATCTTTCGAAGAAGAAAGAAAAAGGAAAATACAAAAGAAAAACAACTGGTTAAGTTTGGTAAGGACCAGATAACCAGGCACAAGAGTGCACAGATCTTGTTGAGGGCTGTAGGCCTGCAAGATGGCTCAGGGGGAGATTTCCATTGAATGAAGGGATCTCACGGATGGGTGGAAGAGCAGACTCGAAGCACAAGTGACTTGCTTGAGTATCTATTTATGACTCTGGTGAACCAGGTACGGTTTCAAACCCCAGAGTCCTTTTTAATTAAAGAGGAGCTTACAGTAACTACAGTAGTTAAACCAGACTTGTATTTTACCTCTTTAAGGACTGTCACAGTATTTATATGACTGTTTAAGAGTAAGACTAAATACAGGACAGAGTATTAGTCGATATCACAGTGTTTTTATGACTGTTTAAGAGTAAGAATAAATACAGGACAGAGTATTAGTCGATATCACAGTATTTATATAACTGTTTAAGAGTAAGACTAAATACAGGACAGGGTATTAGTCGATGTTATAGTATTTGTATAACTGCTTAAATGTAGGACTAAGTACGAGTACTAGTTGATGTTATGATTGGAAACTAGTTCTGCTATTAATAAGACTACACCGCTGTCAGTAGAAAAATAAAAGCCTGTTTATAGGAAAAGAAATATGCCATAAAATAATCATAGAAACAGAGATATGTTTTATGAAGAAGAAGCTTTTAACGAAACAGACTATTCCTCATACATTGAATATAAACGAACTGTACATATATTCTACCATCAAGAATGAGCCTGAAACCCCAGCGCCGTGAAGAAAACACAAGCTGTGGGCGGGTTCAAATCCCAGTGTTGGGAAAGGGAAGAATCCCTCATGGAATATGTGGAAACTGTGAAAATAGTAGATTTAACAGACAAATCCAGACATGAAATTTACTATGCAGATTGCACAGAAAGAAGGCATAACGTATCCAATTATCAACAGAGCTTCAATACATAATAGTTGTAAACACAATGACAACGAAATCAGTTTACATGAGCTATAAAAGGAAATATACGATTTCAGAACAAGAACCTTGTGCATGCTATCCAGGAAGGAACGGAAACTCTAAACATGCGAGTATCTCAACGTTCGTAAGAAAAGAGCAGTATGATGCTACCATTTAATCATTGCAAAAGCCGGTTAAGGCGAGAAACATATAAAATATCGACATAAGTTACTCGAAAACAGTAGTACAACCTGAGTAATTAGATGAGCCCAGCCGTCTTTGAGACGAGCTGCTTTTTATAAAAATATAAGAGGAAATCTTCAATACCAAATTAATTGAAACATGCACTGCAATTAAACATGCACTGTAATCAAATGCTAAGCACGTAGGTTTATATAGCCACCATCTGTTCAGAAGTAAACCATTCCTGAGGAACGGGCAAAGGAATATGTCCATATATCATATGCAAAAATATTAACAAGATCGTAACCCTGGGAGGGTAACCAGTGCTGTTACAAAGATAAATAGCCACAATCTTAAATAAAAGTAAAGTCTGGAACTGCTAACCCGAATCGAGCATTACGGTTAAGATCAATGCCATATATCACACAGTAGATTCTGTGGTTCAAGTTCGGGTATGCCTCGAAGGCAAAATGATACATTAAACCATGAAATGTTTAAATCTATCCAGAAGCTCCGCCGAGTAGGAAAACTCACCAGGCAGGAGATGCATTCAACCAGACATTAAAAGCAAGAAAAATGTAACTGTGAGGGTTTCCTTTTGGAAGAATACCTCAGCAAATGGCAGCAAGGAAAACCCGCATATGAATGGCGGTCTGCAATAAAAAGAAAACGACATGAATAACTCAGGCTAGGAACTCAGGCTTGTATATGAAAAAGAAACTCTGTAAAGAGGGAGAACCTACCTCTTGCCGCCGAAGAGGGCCGAATAGTCGAGGTTGGCTACCTTGACACCATCGAAGCCGCAGTTGAACAATCTCACCTGCACACTGTCAACAAAGAGAGGTGATTATCCACAGATCGCTACGATTCATCATAAGACCATAACCTAACAACCATTAAGATCGACACCCGATGTATTTACCTGTGTAGTTTGTGGCTGGTGCCTCATGGCTCCCGGCGAAGTTGCAGGTAGTGGGAATGACAGTGACGGGTTTCGAACCAGTGTTGGAGCACCCGAGCAGAGCTGAATGGATCGCGTAAACAATTAAACCCTGAGGCTGCTCCGATGGGTTAAGTATCAACCCAAAACCCTGAAAGCAATCCCAACCGTTCATTTCCCAGGTGAGATCATGACCGTCCACACAAAGCGGGAAATCAAAGCGAGAAGGCCGAGGAATATGAGCTCGAGGTGTCACATGGCCTGACGGATGGACCATGCCACCTGTCCTGCTGTGCATTAAGACCAGGGAGGAGTTGGCACCGGAAGAGGCTGTGGCCGGACCGCCAAACCCCGCACCCATTTAATGTCACTGTACACTGGGGTGGCTTAAAGGTTAGGACTGCAGTAGAGTCAGTGGTTCATAAAACAATAATATTATAACAAAACATTGGTAACTCCCGGATGTTGAGCTGTAATGCGATTCAACAATATTTCAGATCGTTTATTAATGTTACCGCAATCATTAAGGGCTAGCTATGTGGTTAGACATACGGCCATACTCCAAGAACTAGAACTTTAATATGGTTTTGTTGTTATATGTATGGTATATACCAATATTTTTTTTTATATATTTATGTATATGTGATCAAGATCGTGACAAATTGGTATCAGAGCCCAGTTTCAATACTGAGGCCTCAAGCATGACAGGTTTCACTGTGCAGAAGCGTATACTATGCATACATATGAAGAATAATAATTTACTTATTGTTGTCCTGTTTATTTAGGGGTGAGATACATAATTACAACAGCTACCAGTTAAGCCAGAAAAAGTAACGAAATGCAAGGGAACAACAGTAACCCTCGGGAGAACCCAGAACTGTGGGTACAGTTGGGTGAAGAAACACGAAGTACCAACCTTGCAATCTTGGAAACTGTTCAGGAGTTGAAAAATGAGATGGCACGGTTGCGAGAGGACAACGCGCGTTTGATGGTAGAGCAGGAAAGAATTCTGAAGAGTCTGTCAGACAGGAAAAACTCACCTTTATCTAACCCCAGCGCGGAACAGCAGAGGATGATAGAAGAACAAGGCTATCAGATTGAACCTGAAAATTCAGATGGAAAAGAGGATCACTCTGATAATGTACCACAGCAGCAAACCTCAAAACGTCAGAAAATGGAGCTGCAGGGAGAATTCTGGAAGATTAAACCCCCACATTTTGATGGAGAACAGGAAGAAGCAGCAGAAGCATGGTTAATAAATATGAATAAATATTTTCAGTTGTATGAGTATGATCATAACTTGAAGGTGAGGCTGGCTATTTTCCAGCTACAAGGTAAGGCAACCTTGTGGTGGGAGGAAATTAAGATTGTCAAAGGGGTAAGTGAAAGGACCATTACATGGGAGAAATTTCAGAAGTATTTCAAAGAAAGGTACCTAACTGAGCGCTTCTACGATGAAAAGGCGAGAGAGTTCCATGATTTAAGACTGGGGCAGCAGTCTATGGACGAATTCATTAACCACTTTACCTCTCTCCTACGTTATGTACCTTATATCAAAGAGGAAAAAGCCAAGGTTCAGAGGTTTGTGAGCAGTTTACCTTCATATATAAGAGAGAGGATTGAGTTTGACAATCCTAGAACCATGGACGAGGCTATTCATAAAGCAAGGATCTGCTACCAGTAGAATAAACAGAAGGGGGATACTTCAACTAAAAGATGGAATGAAAAAAGGAGTAATCGGATGGTTGGGAGCAGCAAGGGAGGTCGCAGCAATGGAAGTAAGGGAGCTGGTAAAGGGTTAAACAGCAGATCTGTAGCAAAGAGTGCGCCTCGAGCTAGGCCAATAAGTGAATCAAGAATAAGTGAGCATCCTGTTAGGCTAGAAGGTGAAGGGATGACCAGACCCCCAATTCAGTGTTGGGGTTGTGGAGGGCCTCACTATGTTAAAAATTGTCCACAGCGAAAGGGGACGGACCAGATATCCCAAATTCATGAAGCATCGACCGTTGGGGACGTTGCACGTAGTGTACCCAGAATTAATGTAGCTTTGGAGGACCGCCAAGCGGAATACCAGCCTTCTATGGTTGAATTTGAAGGTAAAATTTCAAACCTTTCTATAGCTATTCTTATTGATCCAGGAGCTACTTTAAGTTATGTTAGCCCAAAGATAGTAGAACAGTGTAAGTTACAATATGAAAAATTCAGAAATCCGTGGCTGGTCCAATTAGCTACAGGAGCCAAGAGACGGGTCTTGGCCAAAATAAATAATTGCTCTTTAACCATAGCAGGGCAGCCAATAGTGGCAGATTTAAACATATTACCCTTGGGTTCATATGACATCCTGATTGGGATGGATTGGCTGGAGAAACACTGGTCCTTAGTGAATTGCAAGACGAAGACCATTTACTATAAGGATGACCGTGGAGAGCAACAGGAGCTACAAGGAATCAAGCATCCCATACAAGTTCGACCCATTACAGCATGCCAGTTAGCTAAATGCATCAAGAAGAAATGTCAGATCTATGCTATTCAGGTGGGATATGCAAATCAGAAGGATAAAACTGCTATGCTGGGAAATATACCGGTGGTACAAGAATTTGCAGATGTTTTTCCCAAGGAAGTACCGGGTTTACCACCTAAAAGAGATGTGGACTTCACCATTGAATTGATTCCGGGAGCAGCACCCGTGTCACGGGCACCATACCGCATGAGCGTACCCGAACTAACAGAATTGAAAATGCAACTGCAGGAGCTGCTGGACAAAAATTACATCCGTCCCAGTGTATCACCCTGGGGAGCCCCAGTGTTATTTGTCAAAAAGAAAGATGGAACTTTCCGGATGTGTATTGATTATCGTCAGCTGAATAAGCTCACGATCAAAAATAAGTATCCTTTGCCTCGAATCGATGAACTTTTTGATCAAGTGAAGGGGGCAACGGTATTCTCTAAAATTGATCTGCGATCTGGTTATCATCAGATCAGAATTAAAGAGGAGGATATCGCTAAGACAGCTTTCAGAACGAGGTATGGACATTACGAATTCGTGGTGCTACCTTTTGGTCTGACCAAAGCACTTGCTACCTTCATGTGTTTGATGAACAGTGTGTTCCATAAGTTCTTAGATAAATTTGTGTTGATATTCATAGACGATATTCTGATTTACTCCCGATCAAGGAAGGAGCATGAGGAACACCTTAGAGTGGTGTTGAAAACTTTGCAAGAACATCAGTTATATGCAAAGTTTAGTAAGTGTGATTTGTTTACGGAAGAGATACAGTACCTAGGCCATGTAATCACAAAAGAGGGGATTGCAGTTGATCCTGAAAAAATCAGAACTATTATGGAGTGGCCCATACGAAAGGACGTAGCAGACATCAGGTCCTTTATGAGAGTCGCTGGTTATTGTAGAAGATTTGTGGAAGGCTTTTCAAGGGTAGCATACCCTATCACCTCCTTACAAAAGAAGGGGAAAGTATTCAAGTGGACCTCAGAATGTCAACGGAGCTTTGAGCAGCTCAAGCACTTACTCACCACCGCGCCTATCTTGAGTATAGCTGATCCTAATAAGGATTACGTGGTCTGTACTGACGCGAGTAAAGAAGGTTTGGGAGGAGTGCTGATGCAAGAAGGAAGGGTCATTGCATATGAATCAAGGAAACTAAAGGAACATGAGTAGAAATATTCTGCTTACGACTTGGAATTAGCAGCTGTTATCCATGCACTAAAAATGTGGCGACATTACCTTTTGGGCAGGAAATTTCTGTTGTTGACAGACCATCACAGCTTGACAAATTATTTCAGTCAACCCACCTTAAATACGAGACAAGCTCGTTGGGCAGACTTTTTAAGTGGGTTTGATTTTGAAATAAAGCATTTGAAGGGAAAGGAGAATCGGGTAGATGACGTATTGAATCGAAAGGTGCAATGTGTGTGCAGAATTTCGGTCAATAAATGGCAGAGTACCTTACTTGAAAAGATAAAATTAGTAGCTGATCAAGATGCTGTATATCAGCAAATTAAACAGCAAGTACAACAGCTTTTTGATAAGGAAATACAAGAAGGATACGAGTTAGACGATGCTGGAATGCTGTACTTCCATAAAAGGCTGTATGTACCCAATGAAGATAGTCTTAGAAAATTGATTCTAGACGAATTTCATATCAGCCATTACACCGAGCATCCAGGATACCAGAAAATTGTCGTTGCACTTCGGAAGGAATACTATTGGCCAAAGATGAAGAAAGAGGTAGCTGAATATCTAGCGCGATGTCTAGAATGTCAACAGATTAAAGCGGAGCATTTGCATCCAGCAGGGTTGCTACAACCCTTACCCATTCCGGAATGGAAATGGGAGACCATTTCCATGGACTTTATAACTGGGTTACCTCGAACAAAGAAAAATAATGATTCCATTATGGTAGTGGTGCATAAGTTAAGTAAGGCAGCACACTTCATACCGGTACAATCCACGTATAAAGCTGTGCAAATTGCTCATATTTGCATGCAAAATGTGTTCAAGTTGCATGGACTTCCGAAGGTAATAATCTCGGATCGTGATGTTAAGTTCACTTCAACTTTTTGGAGGACATTGTTTGCTGAGCTGGGAACACAACTGAACTTTAGCACAGCCTACCATCCTCAGACGGATGGTCAAACGGAACGGGTGAACCAGGTAGTGGAAGACATGCTAAGAGCATGTGTTATGATGAAACCAACCCAATGGGAGGAATACCTTCACCTGGTTGAATTCGCGTATAATAACGGGTATCATACGTCAACACAGCTGAGTCCCTTTGAGGTTCTATATGGGCGAAAGTGCCGCACACCCTCAAGTTGGGGTGGACCTGAGGATAGGTTAAGATTTGGCCCGGATATGCTCAAAGAAATGGAAGATATGGTGAAAAAGGTGCGTAGCAACTTAAAGGCTGCGCAGGATAGACAAAAAAATTTTGCAGACCGAAAGAGAAGGTTCAAACAATTCCAGGTCGAAGACCATGTTTTCGTAAGAATCCAAACCAGAAGGAGCACCTTGCAGTGGAGTGGGTGTGCCAAGCTGGCACCTCGCTATTTTGGACCTTTTCAAATCCTGGCAAGAGTGGGGCCAGTAGCTTATCAGCTTGCCCTACCAAACCATATTAAGATCCACAATGTTTTTCATGTTTCCGTATTAAAACAATACGTCTATGATCCTAAACATGTGATTCAATGGCAGGATGTTCAGGTAAGAATTAAATCTGGTTATTCTAAATAAGCTTTATTCCTAAATAAGGAAATAACTAAATCTGTGTTGTTTGCAGGTCGAGCCGGAAGGCGAGGTTCTGGTCGAACCACTGACTATTCTCGACCGGAGAGAAGTGCAGCTGCGAAAACGTGTTATTTTCCAAGCTAAGGTGCAGTGGCAGCATTATGGGCCTGAAGAGGCCACTTGGGAGGATGAGGAACTCCTTAAAGAAGCTTACCCGAATTTGTTTAAGGGAAACAGACATCGGGACGATGTCCAATCACAGGAGGGGGAGATGTAATGACCCCAGTAGATGTAAATGTGAATTTTACTATGTTAAAATACAATATAGTAGTTGTTGTTTATGTTAAAGGAAACAAAACTGTGATAAACTACATTATTGAATAAATTAAATATTTTCTTGAAATGCTGGCTGCCTCTGGGAGGTGGATTTCAAAGAAAGAAAATCAGTTGTAATAACTGATTGGAACTGCCCTCCCAAACAGGAAAAGTCCTGGGTGTAGGGAGGAAGTTCTGTGCTGTTGGGATAGACAGAAGAGATCTTTCGAAGAAGAAAGAAAAAGGAAAATACAAAATAAAAACAACTGGTTAAGTCTAGTAAGGACCAGATAACCAGGCACAAGAGTGCACAGATCTTCTTGAAGGCTGTAGGCCTGCAAGATGGCTCAGGGGGAGATTTCCATTGAATGAAGGGATCTCACAGATGGGTGGAAGAGCAGACTCGAAGCACAGGTGACTTGCTTGAGTATCTATTTATGACTCTGGTGAACCAGGTACGGTTTCAAACCCCAGAGTCCTTTTTAATTAAAGAGGAGCTTACAGTAACTACAGTAGTTAAACCAGACCTGTATTTTACCTCTTTAAGGACTGTCACAGTATTTATATGACTGTTTAAGAGTAAGACTAAATACAGGACAGAGTATTAGTCGATATCACAGTGTTTATATGACTATTTAAGAGTAAGACTAAATACAGGACAGAGTATTAGTCGATATCACAGTATTTATATAACTGTTTAAGAGTAAGACTAAATACAGGACAGGGTATTAGTCGATGTTATAGTATTTGTATAACTGCTTAAATGTAGGACTAAGTACGAGTACTAGTTGATGTTATGATTGGAAACTAGTTCTGCTATTAATAAGAGTACACCGCTGTCAGTAGAAAAATAAAAGCCTGTTTATAGGAAAAGAAATATGCCATAAAATAATCATAGAAACAGAGATATGTTTTATGAAGAAGAAGCTTTTAACGAAACAGACTATTCCTCATACATTGAATATAAACGAACTGTACATATATTCTACCATCAAGAATGAGCCTGAAACCCCAGCGCCGTGAAGAAAACACAAGCTGTGGGCGGGTTCAAATCCCAGTGTTGGGAAAGGGAAGAATCCCTCATGGAATATGTGGAAACTGTGAAAATAGTAGATTTAACAGACAAATCCAGACATGAAATTTCTTATGCAGATTGCACAGAAAGAAGGCATAACGTATCCAATTATCAACAGAGCTTCAATACATAATAGTTGTAAACACAATGACAGCGAAATCAGTTTACATGAGCTATAAAGGAAATATACGATGTCAGAACAAGAACCTTGTGCATGCTATCCAGGAAGGAACAGAAACTCTAAACATGCGAGTATCTCAACGTTCGTAAGAAAAGAGCAGTATGATGCTACCATTTAATCATTGCAAAAGCCGGTTAAGGCGAGAAACATATAAAATATCGACATAAGTTACTCGAAAACAGTAGTACAACCTGAGTAATTAGATGAGCCCAGCCGTCTTTGAGACGAGCTGCTGTTTATAAAAATATAAGAGGAAATCTTCAATACCAAATTAACTGAAACATGCACTGCAATTAAACATGCACCGTAATCAAATGCTAAGCACGCAGGTTTATATAGCCACCATCTGTTCAGAAGTAAACCATTCCTGAGGAACGGGCAAAGGAATATGTCCATATATCATATGCAAAAATATTAACAAGATCGTAACCCTGGGAGGGTAACCAGTGCTGTTACAAAGATAAATAGCCACAATCTTAAATAAAGGTAAAGTCTGGAACTGCTAACCCGAATCGAGCATTACGGTTAAGATCAATGCCGTATATCACACAGTAGATTCTGTGGTTCAAGTTCGGGTATGCCTCGAAGGCAAAATGATACATTAAACCATGAAACATTTAAATCTATCCAGAAGCTCCGCCGAGTACGAAAACTCACCAGGCAGGAGATGCATTCAACCAGACATTAAAAGCAAGAAAAACGTAACTGTGAGGGTTTCCTTTTGGAAGACTACCTCAGCAGATGGCAGCAAGGAAAACCCGCATATGAATGGCGGTCTGCAATAAAAAGAAAACGACATGAATAACTCAGGCTAGGAACTCAGGCTTGTATATGAAAAAGAAACTCTGTAAAGAGGGAGAACCTACCTCTTGCCGCCGAAGAGGGCCGAATAGTCGAGGTTGGCTACCTTGACACCATCGAAGTCGCAGTTGAACAATCTCACCTGCACACTATCAACAAAGAGGGGCGATTATCCACATATCGCTACGATTCATCATAAGACCATAACCTAACAACCATTAAGATCGACACCCGATGTATTTACCTGTGTAAGTTTGTGGCTGGTGCCTCATGGCTCCCGGCGAAGTTGCAGGCAGTGGGAACGGCAGTGACGGGTTTCGAACTAGTGTTGGAGCACCCGAGCAGAGCTGAATGGACCGCGTAAACAATTAAACCCTGAGGCTGCTCCGATGGGTTAAGTATCAACCCAAAACCCTGAAAGCAATCCCTACCCTTCATTTCCCAGGCGAGATCATGACCGTCCACACAAAGCGGGAAATCAAAGCGAGAAGGCCGAGGACTCTGAGCTCGAGGTGTCACATGGCCTGACAAACGGACCATGCCACCTGTCCTGCTATGCATTAAGACCAGGGAGGAGTTGGCGCCGGAAGAGGCTGTGGCCGGACCGCCAAACCCCGCGCCCATTTAATGTCACTGTACACTGGGGTGGGTTAAAGGTTAGGACTGCGGTAGAGTCAGTGGTTCATAAAACAATAATATTACAACGAAAACATTGGTAACTCCCAGATGTTGAGCTGTAATGCGATTCAACAATATTTCAGATCGTTTATTAATGTTACCGCAATCATTAAGGGCTAGCTATGTGGTTAGACATACGGCCATGCTCCAAGAACTAGAACTTTAATATGGTTTTGTTGTTATATGTATGGTATATACCAAATTTTTTTTATATATTTATGTATATGTGATCAAGGTCATGACAAATTAGTATCAGAGCCCAGTTTCAATACTGAGGCCTCAAGCATGACGGGTTTCACTGTGCAGAAGCGTATACTATGCATACATATGAAGAATAATAATTTACTTACTGTTGTCCTGTTTATTTAGGGGTGAGATACAGAATTACAACAGCTACCAGTTAAGCCAGAAAAAGTAACGAAATGCAAGGGAACAATAGTAACCCTCGGGAGAACCCAGAACTGTGGGTACAGTTGGGTGAAGAAACACGAAGTACCAACCTTGCAATCCTGGAAACTGTTCGGGAGTTGAAAAATGAGATGGCACGGTTGCGAGAGGACAACACGCGTTTGACGGTAGAGCAGGAAAGAATTCTGAAGAGTTTGTCAGACAGGCAAAACCCACCTTTATCTAACCCCAGCGCGGAACAGCAGAGGATGACAGAAGAACAAGGCTATCAGATTGAACCTGAAAATTCAGATGGCAAAGAGGATCACTCTGATAATGTACCACAGCAGCAAACCTCAAAACGTCAGAAAATGGAGCTCCAATGAGAATTCCAGAAGATTAAACCCCCACATTTCGATGGAGAACAGGAAGAAGCAGCAGAAGCATGGTTCATAAATATGAATAAATATTTTCAGTTGTATGAGTATGATCATAACTTGAAGGCGAGGCTGGCTATTTTCCAGCTACAAGGTAAGGCAACCTTGTGGTGGGAGGAAATTAAGATTGTCAAAGGGGTAAGTGAAAGGACCATTACATGGGAGAAATTTCAGAAGTATTTCAAAGAAAGGTACCTAACTGAGCGCTTCTACGATGAAAAGGCGAGAGAGTTCCATGATTTAAGACTGGGGCGACAGTCTATGGACGAATTCATTAACCGCTTTACCTCTCTGATACGTTATGTACCTTATATCAAAGAGGAAAAAGCTAAGGTTCAGAGTTTTGTGAGCAGTTTACCTTCATATATAAGAGAGAGGATTGAGTTTGACAATCCTAGAACCATGGACGAGGCTATTCGTAAAGCAAGGATCTGCTACCAGCAGAATAAACAGAAGGGGGATACTTCAACTAAAAGATGGAATGAAAAAAGGAGTAATCGGATGGTTGGGAGCAGCAAGGGAGGTCGCAGCAAGGGAAGTAAGGGAGCTGGTAAAGGGTTAAACAGCGGATCTGTAGCAAAGAGTGTGCCTCGAGCTAGGCCAATAAGTGAATCAAGAATAAGTGAGCAGCCTGTTAGGCCAGAAGGTGAAGGGATGACCAGACCCCCAGTTTAGTGCTGGGGCTGTGGAGGGCCTCACTATGTTAAAAATTGTCCACAGCAAAAGGGGACGGACCAGATATCCCAAATTCATGAAGCATCGACCGTTGGGGACGTGGCACGTAGTGTACCCAGAATTAATGCAGCTTTGGAGGACCGCCAAGCGGAATACCAGCCTTCTATGGTTGAATTTGAAGGTAAAATTTCAAACATTTCTATAGCTGTTCTTATTGATCCAGGAGCTACTTTAAGTTATGTTAGCCCAAAGATAGTAGAACAGTGTAAGTTACAATCTAAAAAATTCCGAAATCCATGGCTGGTCTAATTAGCTACAGGAGCTCAGAGACGGGTCTTGGCCAAAATAAATAATTGCTCTTTAACCATAGCAGGGTAGCCAATAGTGGCAGATTTAAACATACTACCCTTGGGTTCATATGACATCCTGATTGGGATGGATTGGCTGGAGAAACATTGGTCCTTAGTGAATTGCAAGACGAAGACCATTTACTATAAGGATGACCGTGGAGAGAAACATGAACTACAAGGAATCAAGCATCCCATACAAGTTCGACCCATTACAGCATCCCAGTTAGCTAAATGCATCAAGAAGAAATGTCAGATCTATGCTATTCAGGTGGGATATGCAAATCAGAAGGATAAAACTGCTATGCTGGGAAATATACCGGTGGTACAAGAATTTGCAGATGTTTTTCCCGAGGAAGTACCGGGTTTACCACCTAAAAGAGATGTGGACTTCACCATTGAATTGATTCCGGGAGCAGCACCCGTGTCACGGGCACCATACCGCATGAGCGTACCCGAACTAACAGAATTGAAAATGCAACTGCAGGAGCTGCTGGACAAAAATTACATCCGTCCCAGTGTATCACCCTAGGGAGCCCCAGTGTTATTTGTCAAAAAGAAAGATGGAACTTTCCGGATGTGTATTGATTATAGTCAGCTGAATAAGCTCACGATAAAAAATAAGTATCCTTTGCCTCGAATCGACGAACTTTTTGATCAAGTGAAGGGGGCAACGGTATTCTCTAAAATCGATCTGCGATCTGGTTATCATCAAATCAGAATTAAATAGGAGGATATCGCTAAGACAGCTTTCAGAACGAGGTGTGGACATTACGAATTTGTGGTGCTACCTTTTGGTCTGACCAATGCACCTGCTACCTTCATGTGTTTGATGAACAGTGTGTTCCATAAGTTCTTAGATAAATTTGTTTTGATATTCATAGACGATATTCTGATTTACTCCCAATCAAGGAAGGAGCATGAGGAACACCTTAGAGTGGTGTTGCAAACTTTGTGAGAACATCAGTTATATGCAAAGTTTAGTAAGTGTGATTTCTTTAAGGAAGAGATACAGTACCTAGGCCGTGTAATCACAAAAGAGGGGATTGCAGTTGATCCTGAAAAAATCATAACTATTATGGAGTGGCCCATAACAAAGGACGTAGCAGACATCAAGTCCTTTATGGGACTCGCTGGTTATTATAGAATATTTGTGGAAGGCTTTTCAAGGGTAGCATACCCTATCACCTCCTTACAAAAGAAGGGGAAAGTATTCAAGTGGACCGCAGAATGTCAGCGGAGCTTTGAGCAGCTCAAGCACTTACTCACCACCGCGCCTATCTTGAGTATAGCTGATCCTAATAAGGATTACGTGGTCTGTACTGACGCGAGTAAAGAAGGTGTGGGAGGAGTGTTGATGCAAGAAGGAAGGGTCATTGCATATGAATCAAGGAAACTAAAGGAACATGAGCAGAAATATTCTACTTACGACTTGGAATTAGCAGCTGTTATCCATGCACTAAAAATATGGTGACATTACCTTTTGGGTGGGAAATTCCTATTGTTGACAGACCATCACAGCTTGACAAATTATTTCAGTCAACCCACCTTAAATACGAGACAAGCTCGTTGGGCAGACTTTTTAAGTGGGTTTGATTTTGAAATAAAGCATTTGAAGGGAAAGGAGAATCCGGTAGCTGACGCATTGAGTCGAAAGGTGCAATGTGTGTGTAGAATTTCAGTCAGTAAATGGCAGAGTACCTTACTTGAAAAGATAAAATTAGCAGCTAATCAAGATGCTGTATATCAGCAAATTAAACAGCAAGTACAACAACTTTCTGATAAGGAAATACAACAAGAATACGAGCTAGACGATGCCGGAATGCTGTACTTCCATAAAAGGCTGTATGTACCCAATGAAGATAGTCTTAGAAAATTGATTCTAGACGAATTTCATATCAGCCATTACACCGGGCATCCAGGATACCAGAAAATGGTCGTTGCACTTCGGAAGGAATACTATTGGCCAAAGATGAAGAAAGAGGTAGCTGAATATCTAGCGCGATGTCTAGAATGTCAACAGATTAAAGTGGAGCATTTGCATCCAGCAGGGTTGCTACAACCCTTACCCATTCCGGAATGGAAATGGGAGACCATTTCCATGGACTTTATAACTGGGTTACCTCGAACAAAGAAAAATAATGATTCCATTATGATAGTGGTGGATAAGTTAAGTAAGGCAGCACACTTCATACCGGTACAATCCACGTATAAAGCTGTGCAAATTGCTCATATTTTCATGCAAAATGTGTTCAAGTTGCATGGACTTCCGAAGGTAATAATCTCAGATCGTGATGTTAAGTTCACTTCAACTTTTTGGAGGGCATTGTTTGCTGAGCTGGGAACACAACTGAACTTTAGCACAGCCTACCATCCTCAGACCGATGGTCAAACAGAACGGGTGAACCAGGTAGTGGAAGACATGCTGAGAGCATGTGTTATGATGAAACCAACCCAATGGGAGGAATACCTTCACCTGGTTGAATTCGTGTATAATCACGGGTATCATACGTCAACACAATTGAGTCCCTTTGAGGTTTTGTATGGGCAAAAGTGCCGCACACCCTCAAGTTGGGGTGGACCTGAGGATAGGTTAAAATTTGGCCCAGATATGCTCAGAGAAATGGAAGATATGGTGAAAAAGGTGTGTAGCAACTTAAAGGCTGTGCAGGATAGACAAAAAAGTTTTGCAGACCGAAAGAGAAGGTTCAAAGAATTCCAGGTTGGAGACCATGTTTTCGTAAGAATCCAAACCAGAAGGAGCACCTTGCAGTGGAGTGGGTGTGCCAAGCTGGAACCTCACTATTTTGGACCTTTTCAAATCCTGGCAAGAGTGGGGCCAGTAGCTTATCAGCTTGCCCTACCAAACCATATTAAGATCCACAATGTTTTTCATGTTTTCGTATTAAAACAATACGTCTATGATCCTAAACATGTGATTCAATGGCAGGATGTTCGGGTAAGAATTAAATCTAGTTATTCTAAATAAGCTTTATTCCTAAATAAGGAAATAACTAAATCTGTGGTGTTTGCAGGTTGAGCCGGAAGGCGAGGTTCTAGTCAAACCACTGACCATTCTCGACCGGAGAGAAGTGCAGCTACGGAAACGGGTTATTTTCCAAGCTAAGGTGCAGTGGCAGCATTATGGGCCTGAAGAGGCCACTTGGGAGGATGAGGAACTCCTTAAAGAAGCTTACCCAAATTTGTTTAAGGGAAATAGACATCGGGACGATGTCCAATCACAGGAGGGGGAGATGTAATGACCCCAGTAGATGTAAATGTGAATTTTACTATGGTAAAAGACAATATAGTAGTTGTTGTTTATGTTAAAAGAAACAAAACTATGATAAACTACATTATTGAATAAATTAAATATTTTCTTGTAATGCTGGCTGCCTCTGGGAGGTGGATTTCAAAGAAAGAAAATCAGTTGTAATAACTGATTGGAACTGCCCTCCCAAACAAGAAAAGTCCTGGGTGTAGGGAGGAAGTTCTGTGCTGTTGGGACAAACGGAAGAGATCTTTCGAAGAAGAAAGAAAAAGGAAAATACAAAAGAAAAACAATTGGTTAAGTCTGGTAAGGACCAGATAACCAGGCACAAGAGTGCACAGATCTTGTTGAGGGTTGTAGGCCTGCAAGATGGCTTGGGGGGAGATTTCCATTGAATGAAGGGATCTCACGGATGGGTGGAAGAGCAGACTCGAAGCATAGGTGACTTGCTTGAGTATCTGTTTATGACTCTGGTGAACCAGGTACGGTTTCAAACCCCAGAGTCCTTTTTAATTAAAGAGGAGCTTACAGTAACTACAGTAGTTAAACCAGACTTGTATTTTACCTCTTTAAGGACTGTCACAATATTTATATGACTGTTTAAGAGTAAGACTAAATACAGGACAGAGTATTAGTCAATATCACAGTATTTATATAACTGTTTAAGAGTAAGACTAAATACAGGACAGGGTATTAGTCGATGTTATAGTATTTGTATAACTGCTTAAATGTAGGACTAAGTACGAGTACTAGTTGATGTTATGATTGGAAACTAGTTCTGCTATTAATAAGACTACACCGATGTCAGTAGAAAAATAAAAGCCTGTTTATAGGAAAATAAATATTCCATAAAATAATTATAGAAACAGAGATATGTTTTATGAAGAAGAAGCTTTTAGCGAAACAAACTATTCCTCATACATTGAATATAAACGAACTGTACATATATTCTACCATCAAGAATGAGCCTGAAACCCCAAGCGCCATGAAGAAAACACAAGCTGTGGGCGGGTTCAAATCCCAGTGTTGGGAAAGAGAAGAATCCCTCGTGGAATATGTGGAAACTGTGAAAATAGTAGAATTAACAGACAAGTCTAGACATGAAATTTACTATGCAGATTGCACAGAATGAAGGCATAACATATCCAATTATCAACAGAGCTTCAATATATCATAGTTGTAAACACAATGACAGCGAAATCAGTTTACATGAGCTATAAAAGGAAATATATGATTTCAGAACAAGAACCCTGTGCATGCTATCCAGGAAGGAACGAAAACTCTAAACATGCGAGTATCTCAACGTTCGTAAGAAAAGAGTAGTATGATGCTACCATTTAATCATTGCAAAAGTTGGTTAAGGCGAGAAACATATAAAATATCGACATAAGTTACTCGAAAACAGTAGTACAACCTGAGTAATTAGATGAGCCCAGCCGTCTTTGAGACGAGCGGCTGTTTATAAAAATATAAGAGGAAATCTTCAATACCAAATTCACTGAAACATGCACTGCAATTAAACATGCACTGTAATCAAATGCTAAGCACACAGGTTTATATAGCCACCATCTGTTCAGAAGTAAACCATTCCTGAGGAACGGGAAAAGGAATATGTCCATATATCATATGCAAAAATATTAACAAGATCGTAACCCTGGGAGGGTAACTAGTGCTGTTACAAGGATAAATAGCCACAATCTTAAATAAAAGTAAAGTCTGGAACTGCTAACCCGAATCAAGCATTACGGTTAAGATCAATGCCGTATATCACACAGTAGATTCTGTGGTTCAAGTTCGGGTATGCCTTGAAGGCAAAAATGATACATTAAACCATGAAATGTTTAAATCTATCCAGAAACTCCGTCGAGTACGAAAAACTCACCAGGCAGGAGATGCATTCAACCAAACATTAAAAGCAAGAAAAACGTAACTATGAGGGTTTCCTTTTGGAAGAATACCTCAGCAAAAAGCAGCAAGGAAAACCCGCATATGAATGGCGGTCTGCAATAAAAAGAAAATGACATGAATAACTCAGGCTAGGAACTCAAGCTTGTATATGAAAAATAAACACTGTAAAGAGGGAGAACCTACCTCTTGCCGCCGAAGAGAGCTGAATAGTCGAGGTTGGCTACCTTGACACCATCAAAGCCGTAGTTGAACAATCTCACCTGCACACTGTCAACAAAGAGGGGCGATTATCCATAGATCGCTACGATTCATCATAAGACCATAACCTAACAACCATTAAGATCGACACCTGATGTATTTACTTGTGTAAGTTTGTGGCTGGTGCCTCATGGCTCCCGGCGAAGTTGCAGGTAGTGGGAACGACAGTGACGGGTTTCGAACCAGTGTTGGAGCACCCAAGCAGAGCTGAATGGATCGCGTAAACAATTAAACCCTTCATTTCCCAGGCGAGATCATGACCGTCCACACAAAGCGGGAAATCAAAACGAGAAGGCCGAGGACTCTGAGCTCGAGGTGACACATGGCTGACGGACAGACCATGCCACCTGTCCTGCTATGCATTAAGACCATGGAGGAGTTGGCGCCGGAAGAGGCTGTGGCCGGACCGCCAAACCCCGCGCCCATTTAATGTCACTGTACACTGGGGTTGGTTAAAGGTTAGGACTACAATAGAGTCAGTGGTTCATAAAACAATAATATTATAACGAAAACATTGGTAACTCCTAGATGTTGAGTTGTAATGCAATTCAACAATATTTCAGATTGTTTATTAATGTTACCGCAATCATTAAGGGCTAGCTATGTGGTTAGACATACGACCATGCTCCAAGAACTAGAAATTTAATATGGTTTTGTTTTTATATGTATGGTATATACCAATTTTTTTTATTATATATTTATGTATATGTGATCAAGATCGTGACAAAATAACATTAGCACTGAGTGCGAAAATTGGCTAAAGACAGTAGTCTTGCAGGAGGCTTGGGGGGAGATTTGGTCTTGAAGATGAATCTCATGGTCGGGAGGATTGAAAAACAGATGATGAAAAGGTGACTATGGTCGTTGGTATTTACTTTTCAGAAAATATAGGTAAGCAGTATTTTCTACATCCACACTGTGATGAGGTACTAATGTGGTTTGAATAGTTGTTAATGGTGTAGAAGGAGCGAGCTCCCAACTTATAAATATATGAAAAATTATGTTAGTAGGGTTTTATAATTTTATGTGTATTGGATACTTTCTATAACAAAAATTATTAACCGTAGAGGTACATTAGTTTTTAACTGATCAACACAGATTATTTATTTGTTGTGGACATTAATGCTAGAGAATGACTATTTCACCAGAACAGGTGGGATAGACAGGTTGGCACTATCTGTAGCCTTGAGTCTGTGCATAACAGTGATATACTTGTTAAAATATTAGTGGTATGGTTGGTAAATTTGGAATCAAACTGGTTAAGTCTTTTAGATAATCTATGTGAATACAAGAACGTGTTTGAATTTCAGAATTTTGTGTAATATATGTGCATAAAATTAACCTAAGCATTTCGTGTAATATAAGTGTATGAACTTAACTTAGGAATTCTTTGTAGTTATAAGAACCTGTATAAACTTAAGAACCCATGTAAGTTCTGAACTAGGTGTACTAAGAACCAAGAAATAGAGAACAAGCTAATCGAGAACTATAACAGGGTTTACTTCTGTAGCCGTAATGGGTAGAATTATTATAGGCAGAACTACTAAATTTAGTAGCCTAGAACCCTGTAGTGCAACATATTCAAAGGAATATGAGACACTAAAGTGACAAACAATAACAGAGTTAACTTTTGTGCCTCGGTTCTTGAAATCTTCAAGAATCATAACCGTAGCGGAGAAACCCTGATTCTTTGTACATTTCCGTAAAAGTAAAATTGAACCCATACTCAAGACCAGAACTGCTACTACAGAAGTTAAACAAGAAAATTTAAAATGGCAGACAAATACACCCAGAATAATCATTTCTCATGAAAACTGTACAAAAAAATTGAATAATAGCAATGCTATCAGTATGACCGGAAAAAGCATATGTAATTTCTAGTTATGAAAGAAAAACATTCACACAATCACATTTCAAGGAAATTAGAGCTGCGATGAATCGATAACAAGGAAAAGTTAAACAACCTTTGTCCTTTATTACAAAACTTAACAAGTCTTGACTAGAGTTAAAATGAAACCAATCTATAGCGCAGCCTCGGATACAGGACCACAGCCGATCGCGAACCATAAATAGTTTCAAACTTATATATAGGTACAACTTAAACAAAGGAGAAGATCTCCACCAGGAAAATACAAAAGAACTAGTGTATAGCTTGACATGGAGATTACATCTAGTTCCAGAACAAAAATTAAACCTGAGCTAGCTCCCCTGGAAGGGTTGATGCTAAGCCATCAAATTTAAACCTGAGAGACTTTAGTTCTCAATCAAAAGGTCAGGCAGGGTGCCAATGGTGCTTAACTAGAAACCCTCGAGTGCCCAAGTCAGGTATGTGAGTTGCAATAACATTGTTAGCAACTTGTAATCCGCAGTTCCGCATCCACCATACTTGCAAAGGATTGCGAGGGAAAGTGTAATCAACAAACAAACACTATAGGAAGTTAAAGAAATATGTCGCAGAAACCTCAGTGGAGAACTTCTCACCTAGGTAACCAGTTGAGTATCACACTTTCCATGGTCAAGAACCCATCGGCCCCACTTCTGAGACATGCCAACTGCATCATGATTAAAGGTTGCAGGTCGAGCCATCTGGAGGAGGAGAAGGAGAGCTGAGCATGGCACAAGGAGGGGGAAAGCGAAATGAGCTACAAAACCCAACAAGAGAGAACAAATAGCCTTTTGGAAAGTACCCAGCCGTAGGATCGAGATCCTATACCCACAATCATCGATGCAACGAAGGATCCCGAGAAGCTATGACGAATCTGCAATGCTCATTAATATGACATAGTAGGGAGATTAATTGCCAAGATAAGCAGAGTGTGATAAGCTCAATGCACAAGATGATGAGTCCAATTTTGGTGTGTATGTCAATCTATTGAGACTGATATGGGACTGCCAATAATAAGGATATCATTAACATAGTTGTACAATAGAAAATCATTGAATCGAATGATGTAATAGCCATTAGAATTGTTACCATAGTAAAGGTAATTCTTTAACGTTTAATATAGATAGGGTAATATTAATGTTTACTTTTAATTTTTTTAATTTTGTTATTTTTATTATGTTTGAAATGGAGACATGACATGTGGTATCAGAGCCAAGGTTACAAAATTGTGACCTCTGGCAAATGAATTGTACAATTAGTCATTGTTCCTTATGGGTCTCTAACTATTATTGATTTATTAACGTGTTAAGTATAGACAAACAGGAAAATAGCTATTTATAAGAACAATAGACAATGTGCGACACAAGAATGTGGCTGCCCTAGGACCTGCAACATTCCCTGAACATAACCATGAAATATGGGTACAGTTAGGAGAGGGGGTTCGTAATACAAATCTGACAATGCTGGAAATGGTTCAGAAACTAAAGAGTGAGATGGCCTGTCTATGGGAGGACAATTCAAGATCAACCTTGGAATATGAAAAAAATTATGAAGAGCTTGTGCGATAAGTAGAATTAGTGCCAAACAGTTCCCAGCCCTAAAAAGGAACGAATGTTTGAAGAGCAGGGTTATCACACAGAGCATGAAGGAACAGTAGGATGGGAAGTGAATTGAGAGGAGAAGTCAGATAATGCCTCTGAGCACCCAACATCAAAAAGGCATCGGATATAATTGCAAGGGGAGTTTCAGAAAATAAAACCGCCACTCTTCGATGAAGAGCTGGAAGAAGTAGTCGAAGCCTAGCTTATTAACATGAATAAATACTTCCAACTATATGAGTACGATCACAATCTAAAAGCCCGATTGGCTATCTTCCAATTGCGAAGGAAGGCCACTTTGTGGTGGGAAGAGGTCAAGATTGTACAAGGGGTAAGTGAACAAAATATAACTTAGGAGAAGTTCCAAAAATATTTCAAGGAGGGATATTTGATGGAATGATTTTACGATGAGAAAGCAAGAGAATTTCACGACCTGTGGCTTGGAAAACAAACCATGGATGAGTTTATCACTCAACTTACCTCTTTGCTCTGATATGTACCTTACATACGTGAGCAAAAGGCTAAGGAACAATGGTTCATCAGCAGTTTACCCATGCTAATGAGGGAGAGAATTGAGTTCGATAACCCAAAAATGATGGACGAGGTTATATGAAAGTCTAGGATATGTTACCAGCAAAGCAAGGAGAAATGTGAAATTTTGGGCAGAAAGCGGGCTAACAAGAAAGGTAATAGGATTGCAATGGGAAATAAAGGAAATTAGGGGACACTAGCAAAGGGTTTCCCAAGGGGTAAAACAACAAAAATTTGCCCAAAAACCATATCATAATTAAGCCACCATCTAAACTGAGAATCATCGGGCAATCTAGTAGATTTGATAACGAAGGGGTAACAAGACCCCTAGTACATTGTTGGGGATTTGGGGGCCCACATTACATTAAAAAATATCCTCATTGTAAAGGCAAGGAAGAGGTTTCACGAATCCACGAAGCATCAACAGTAGGTGATGTGGCCTGGAGCATTCCAAAAATTAATGCTGCTCTCGAAGACCATCAGGAAAAATACTAGCCGAATATGGTGGAGTTTGAAGGTAAGATTTTTAATCATACCGTATCTGTTTTAATTGATCCCAGAGCTACATTAAGTTATGTTATTCCTAAAGTTGTATTACAATGCAAATTATAGTCTGTCAAATTTAAAAACCCTTGGCTAGTACAATTGGCAACAAGGGAAAAGAGACGAGTGTTGGCCAAGGTCAATAACTGCCCTCTGGAAATAGCAGGTTAGCCTTTGATGGAAGATATAAACATACTTCCCCTTGGATCATATGATGTGTTGATAGGCATGGACTGGTTGGAAAAATTTTGGTCCATTATAAACTATAAAACAAAAACTATTTGCTCCAAGGATGAGCTGGGAGAAGTGCAAGAGATGCAAGGCATCTTGAGGCCCATGCAGGTTTGGCCAATAACGCCTCGTAACTGGAAAAGTGCATCAGGAAAGGGTGTCAGGTTTATGCTATTCAGGTTGGGTATGCCAACTCAAAGGACAAGACAACCACCCTGAATAGTATTCCTGTTGTTAAAGAATTTGCAGATGTATTCCCAGCAAAGATACCAGGGTTTCCACCCAAGAGAGACATAGATTTCACTATTGAATTGATTTCAGGAGAAGGTCTGGTGTCCCAAGCCCCTTACTGTATGAGCATACTTGTCAGGCCAGGTAGTAACTCCACAAAATTAATTCATATTATTCCTTTAGATAGGTCTTTATTATATACATGAGGGAGACTGTTCACTTCATCTCTCGATGCCTGTTCATATTTCTTATTATTTACATCAATTGCATTTATTCACCCAATCCTGATGACTAGGTGTCAACATTCCCCCCCTTAATCTGAAGGGATGTTGGTGACTCCAAGCATCATTCTGAATCGTTCAAGCTTTTCTCTTCCAACTGCTTTGGTGAAGATGTCTGCAATTTTCTCATTAGTGGAACAATGACGAAGATGGATTGTTTTGGCCTCAACATGATGTCGAATAAGATGATATTTAGTATTGATGTGCTTAGTTCGATCATGGAACTTTGGGTTCTTGGCCAGCTTTATTGCAGAGGTATTGTCAATCATGAGTGGAGTTGATTGTACTTGTTTTACCAGCAAATCTTCAAGAATTTTCCTGAGCCACAAAATTTCTATTGTTGCCTCAGCTACTGCCAGATATTCTGCTTCTGTTGCGGAATCTGCTGGAACTAATTGTTTGTGTGATCTTCACGAGACAACTCCTGATCCAAGAATGATAGGATATCTTGAAGTAGATTCCCCAGTTTCTTTTTCTCCATCGAAGTCTAAATCAGAATATCCAATCAAACTTAAGTCGTCCACCTGTGTATACTTGAATCCAAAGTCTTGAGTTCCCTTTAAGTACCTTAGAACTCTTTTTGCAGCAGACCAATGTCCCTCACAAGGCTTTTTCATAAACCTGGAGAGGATTCCAACATGAATTGAAATGTCTGGTCTGGCAGTAGTTAGGTAGTTGAGACTTCCTACAAGCTGTCTATACTTTGCTGCATCCTCAAATTCTTTTCCTTCAATAGATGTGACCTTTAAGTTTTGTTCCATTGGAGTAGTAATAGGATTGCATTGTGTCATTTCAAGCCTATTCAACAGATCTCCATTGTACTTCTTTTGAGAAAGAAATATGGCCTTCGAATGTTGAGTTAATTCAATACCAAGATAGTAATGAACATAGCCCAAATCAGTCATTTCAAAACTTTTCCCCAATTCCTTCTTTATGGATGCAATGTAGCTTTCATTGTTCCCTGTCATCAAAAGATCATCTACATAAACCACAAGATATACAGCTATTTTGCCAACTTTCTTGACAAAAAAGTTGCATCATCAAGATCATAATGTCTAAAATTGAGTTTCAAAAGATGCTCAGTTAGTTTTTCATATCAGGCTCACGGTGCTTATTTGAGGCCATACAAGGACTTCACAAGTTTGCATACCTTATGTTCATTTCCTTTCATAGAAAATCCTTCAGGATGAGACATAAAAATATTCTCTCTTAGATCTCCATTCAAGAAATCAGTTTTTACATCCATTTGATGCACTTTCCAACCATTCTGAGCTGCTAGGGTAAAGAGTGTCTGGATGGTAGCCCATTTTGGTGTGGGGGTAAAAGTGTCCTCATAATCGACCCCTTCCTTCTATGCAAAACCCTTTTCCACAAGCCTAGATTTGCACTTGTCAAGTGAGCCATCAACTTTATACTTGTTCTTGTAGACCCACTTGCAGCCAATTGGTTTAGTTCCTAATGGAGAATCAACTAGCTTCCAAGTGGAGTTCTTTATGAGGGCATCATACTCCTTTTGCATCGCTTCTTTCCATTCATCATCACAAGCAGCTTCTTTGAAAGAAGTTGGTTCAAAATCTGTAGACAAGTTCAATTCACAATCATAAGAAACATTCGTATCAACAAGTGAATTAGAGTCACCTACATCACCACCATTTTGCCAGTTTGAATTTCTAGTTCCTATTTTTCCAACCTCATCAGGATGAAAACTTTCAAGTGTCTTTGTTAGCCACTTTTTGGGACCTTTCTCATATGGTCCAGGTTGCTCCGTTGATTGAGTTAGGACTGAATCAAGATTGAGTCTCCCAATTCTATCAATCACATCATTTAAAGCATCATCCATTGTTGGAGTTTCATGCGGGAGAGAGTGTTCCTCAAAAGAAGATTCCACATGTTGATCTAGTATAGGAATCCCCCCTTCAAGATGTGGAATCTGATTATCAAATTCTTGAAATGATTTTGCATTAGCAAATCTATCGAAGCGATCAAGTTGTCCCTTAACAACATTGTCAGTTTTGGATGATTCAAGAAAAATTACATCTCTAGATACAACAAACTTTTTATTGACTTCATCATAGAGACACTATGCTTTGGAGGTGTTTGAATACCCCAGGAAGATACACTTATGACTTCTTACACCAAGTTTGTTTCTATGTACCTTTGGTATCAAGGCATAATAGGTGGAACCAAAGAACCTGAGATGCTTTACCAAAGGAACATGCCCGTACCACATTTCATATGGAGTCTTGTTTCTAATAGCATTAGATGGACATCTATTCTTTATATATGTAGCACATAGAATAGCATCAACCCAAAACATTATCTTTATATTTTTGAAGAAGAGCATGGATCGTACCATATTTAAGATTTTCCTATTCATTCTTTCAGCTACACCATTCTATTGGGGATTATAAGGTACAATTGTTTGATGTTTGATCCCATGTTGGCGAAGATAGTTTTCAAATTCATTTGATATGTATTCTTTTCCATTATTAGTGCAAATAGACCCAATATGAGATTGTGCATCATTTCTAATCCATTTATGAAAATTCTTGAATCTCTAAAAAGCATCAGATTTGTTCTTCAATAAATAAACCCAACACATTCTTGTGTAGTCATCAATAAATGTCATCATATATTTATTTCCATTTGAAGAAGGAACAGGCATTGGAACACATAAATTTGAATGAATGAGTTCAATTTTTCTTAGAATGCAAGGATCACATTGCTTAAATTTCCTAGGAATTGTAGGCAAACTAGCAACACCATTTTTTCAACAAGCGAAGACTGTCATAGTTGAAATGTCCAAATCTAGCATGCCATAATAAACTTGATGGAAGTGTACCTTCTTCATTATGAGAATTGTATGAGAAATGTTGTGCACGAGTAGAGGTACCTTGCAGCTTGAGAATCCTTTCTTTTATTCCCCTCATGACAAGTGAGAGGTCAGATGCTTTTCTCACCTCAAGCTTGCCATCAAACATATGAATGGAGTGACCTTGATGGCGGATGTGGACCAAGGGCAACAAGTTTCTCTTCAGCTATGGGAGATATAGGACATGATGCAGAAGAAAGTCTGGAAAACCAAGCAATTTAAGCCTGATTGTGCCAAGCCCTGATGGATTACTTTTTGATTGGTCTACAAAGCATATTTCTCCATCAACGTTGTCATTGAATTCTTCAAAAAATTATTTTCTATGAGTCATGTGGCAAGCTGATCCTGAATCAAGAAACCAATCATTTTTCCAAGAAGCAAGTGAAGCATTGAATAAATCTTCATTTACTCCAATATTAAATTGTGCCACAACATAGTGAGTAGATTCAGGTGCTTTACCTTTGTCTGTGTCATTAGTTTTACCTTTCTGTTGGTTTCTTTCCTGCTCAATTTTGTCCCATGGTAACTTGCATGTAGAGGCATTATGTGGTCCATTTCTTTTGTAGTGTATGAAGTGCAAATCTGCTTTTTCTCCTTAAGAGTGTCTACCCCCCCTGCCTCTGAAATATCTACCTCTTCCTCTTCGACCACCTCTTCCTCTTGAAGAATATTTAGAATGATGATTTTCTTTATGAGCAAGGCACACAACCTCTTCAGAAGATTTAGGGGCTATCTTCTTTCTAAAAGCTTTCTCTCTTTCAACAAATCTTTTCACAGGAGAGTCAAAGGTAATGTCTTTAAGGTTTCCATTTTCTTGCAATGTCTCAAGATAATTGGAGTAAGTACGATAAAGTGCCTTGAGAAAAGCGATAATAGGAATATCCAAATCAATTTTAGTGGCTTGGATATCATGCATTATAGAATTTAATTCGGACATAAGAGCAATAGGATCATTATTTTGGAATTCAAGAGTGAAGAGTTTAATCATGAGTTGAACAAGTTCAAGTGCAGAATGTGAGTCATAGAGTTCTTTCAACTTTTGTAAGGGTTCAAAAGTAGTTGGCATAATATGGCGACTCGCCTCTTCACTTACAGATGCTGTAATTAATGCATAGGCTTTGTTGTTCTTATTTATCCAAATGGTGAGCTTTTTGTCTGAGATAGGTTGTTCTGGTTGTTTGTCTCTGTCTCCAATGCACACTCCTTTCCACAACTCATTGAAAATGAGGGTGTGTTTTAACATCCGAGACCACTCAAGATAGTTCTCCTTGCTAGTGAGAACTATTTCCACAATGGCTATGATTGAATGCATACTATAACAAAAACTATATAGCGCATTCAGTGTTTCACGCCATAGTGCTTTGACCCACGACCTTGTTTTAAAAAAACTCTATGGAATTCAATGATTTTTATATACCAAAAAAACTGCAATGCATACAAGAGTGGGGCAGCATATGGTGATACCAGCGTTCAATATATGGTCAAACCAGCGATCGTTGTAATACACCAAGACTTTGTATTAAGGCAGCGTAAATACAATAGACTTCAATAAATGGCGCAACGCTCAACAAACTTAATGTAAATAATGTGATTAATAGCAGCACTAGCCGATACAAAAACTCATACCAACATTCAATATATGGGGCAACATTCAACATACTTCAGACTTCGATAGCAGCGTTCAATAAATTATTCAAACAGAGGGGAATCACACTATCGCAGCATAAAAAATCCATATGCATCATACAGACCAATCACAGATTTTGTTTTTCACTCACACTTGAACCACAACCGAACAATCTGCTCTGAAACATAACTTTCCCATCGATTTCTCAATGCACATTCTTATTACAATAGTCATTCAACATATTTGTGTCCTTCAACATAAAATATGGTCAAAAGGAAACAACTTTCCATCCTCCAGGATGAAAACACCAAGATCAATAGAGGTAAAAGCACTGTTACCAAATATGTCAGGCTCAAGGCATTCAATGCCTTCTATTGTGGCATACAGGTTCCATTACGGGTTAAGGAACAAAAAAACAATGGGTAGCTTTAACAGATACCAACAGCATAAACAGATATATGGAATAAACTCAATGTAATATGGAGTTGTGTAAATGTATGGTCAGCGTTAACATTAGCGATGATACCAGCAGCATAAAAAAATATATGGAAAGAAGGCAATCTGGATGTAAATCCAAGAGTTCTTATCATTGCCTGCACTCCATGACCACATGATTCTATCAATAACAAACATTATCTTAACCTCACCTCATCTCCAAGGAACCACTAGAATGAATTCTCACTCGCTTCTCTCTGCCTGCCTCCAACGCCTATGACTGTCAAATCCTCTAACACCCCTGGCAACGTGCAAAAGGTATTTCAGAAGGTGAGTAGTGGAGCGTATGGTGAATATGAATAAAAATGGTTAGAGAAGAGGGCGTAGAAAAAATGGTTATGGTAAAGAGCCCAGAAAAACTGATACAAGGAGTTACAACTAATTTTAGGAACCTGGGAGCTCTGATACCATGTCGGGCCAGGTAGTAACTCCACAAAATTAATTCATATTATTCCTTTAGGTAGGTCTTTATTATATACATGAGGGAGACTGTTCACTTCATCTCCCAATGACTTTTCAGATTTCTTATTATTTGTTTACATCAATTGTATTTATTCACCTAATCCTGATGATTAGGTATCAACAATACCAAAACTTATAGAACTGAAAATGCAGTTGCACGAATTATTGTATAAAAATTATATCCCCCCAGTGTATCACCCTATGGAGCCCTGTGTTATTTGTCAAAAAGAAGGAGGGAACCCTTTGAATGTGCATGGAATACCATCAATTGAATAAGTTAACAATGAAGAACATGTACCCTTTACCCCATATTGACGAATTATTTTTCCAAGTAAAAGGGGCAACCGTATTTTCAAAGATTGATTTACGATTAGGATATCACCAAATCAGTATCAGAGAGGAGGATGTAGCCAAAACTGCTTTTCGGACTCGCTATTGTCACTATGATTTTGTGGTATTACCCTTTGGGTTAACCAATGCTCTTGCAACCTTTATGTGTTCAATGAATAGCATATTTCATCAGTATTTAGATAAATTTGTATTAATATTTATTGACAATATACTAATATATTTCTGGAATATTGAGGAGCACAAGGAGCACCTTAGACTAGTGATGCAAACCCTTTGGAAACGTCGATTGTATGCCAAATACTGTAAGTGTGATTTCTTTAAGGATAAAATTCAGTACTTAGGACATATTCTTACTAAGGATGGAATCGTGGTGGACCCCGAGAAGATAAGGACCATAATTGAATGGCTAGTACCGAAGGATGTAGCAGATATAAGATATTTTATGGGATTAGTAGGTTACTACAGACGGTTCATGGAAGGATGCTCTAGAGTGGCCTATCATATCACCTCCCTATAAAAGAAAGGGAAAACTTTTAAATGGACCGTAGAATGCCAAAATAGTTTTGAATAGCTCAAGCATCAGCTCACCACAATGCCTATATTAAGCATAGTAGATCGAGTTAAGGACTATATGATGTGTACAGATGTAGGTAAGGAAGGGGTAGGAGGGGTACTAATGCAAGAAGGTAAGGTAATCACCTATGAGTCTAAGAAATTACAGGAACATGAGAAGAAATATTTTGCATATGATTTGGAGCTGGAAATTGTTATTCATGCCTCATAGATGTGGCGCCACTACCTAATGGGTAAAATGTTTCTGTTAATGACAAACCATCACAGCTTGACTAGTTATTTCATTCAACCTACCTTAAATGATAGACATGCATGATGGGTAGATTTGCTAAGTCGTTTTGATTTCGAGATTAAGCATCTAAAAGGGAAAGAGAACTGGGTAGTAGACGCTTTAAATCGAAAGGTACATTGTCTCTGTGAAATTGCTTGCAGTGAGGAGTGGACTACCTTCGATGAAATGATTAAAAAGGCAGTAGAACAAGATTCAAAATATCAGTAAATAGGGCAACAAGTTCAGAATCCAAATAGTAAAGAAAATCAACAAGGATATGCTATGGATGCTGCTAGCATGCTGAGTTAAAAAAAGGTTGTATGTGCCCAACCAGAATGACATTAAAAACTTGATTTTATATGAATTTCATAAAAGTCTTTATCCTGGGCACCCAGGGTATCAAAATCTTATTACTTCACTCCATAAGGATTACTATTGGCCAGGCATGAAGAAATATGTAGCAAAATATTTCACATGTTGCCTGGAATGTCAACAAGTTAAAGGGGAACATTAGCATTTGGTTGGGTTATTGCATCCACTACCAATTTTGGAGTGGAAATGGGAAACTGTCTCTATGGATTTCATAATAGGATTACCGAATTCAAAAAGAAACAAGGATTCCATCATGGTGGTGGTCGACAAATTAAGCAAATCAGCTCATTTTATCCCACTACAATCCAGTTACAGTGCAATGCGGATTGGCCATAATTTTATGCAAAACATTTTCAGGCTGAATAGGCTACCAAAAACTATAATTTCTGACCATGATGTGAAATTTACCTCATCCTTCTCGAAAAATCTATTTGAAGAGTTAGGGACTCAATTAAACATTAGTATTGCCTATCATCCTCAAATAGACAGACAAATCGAATCGGTGAATCAGGTAGTAGAAGATATGCCGAGGTCATATGTAATGCAGCAACCATCTAAATGGGAGGACTATCTGCACTTGGTCAAATTCGCATATAACAACGATTATCACACTTCCTTATAGATGAGCTAGCTTGAAGTTCTGTACTAACGGAAATGCCGCACACCCTCCAGCTGGGGGGGACCAGAGGACAAGTTCATGCTAGGGCCCTAAATGTTAAAAGAGATGGAAGAAATGGTTAAGAAGGTACGATCCAACTTGAAGATATCCCAAGATAGAAAAAAAAAATTCGTCGATAAGAAGAGAAATTTTAAAGAGTATCAAGTGGGGGATCATGTGTATGTGAGAATTCGAACAAAAAGGAGTACGTTACAATGGAGTGGGTGCACGAAGCTGGCACCTCGATTTTGTGGACCATTTCAAATCTTAGCAAGGATTGGACTAGTGGCATACTAGCTTGCCCTACCAAGCTATATTCAAGTCCGCAACGTGTTCCATGTGTCAGTTTTAAAACGATACATTTATGATTTTAAGCACATAATCAGTTGGAAAGATGTACAGGTAAAGAAGAATCTTAGGTAGACCAATTAATTGTGATGTTAAAGGCAAAATTGACCTTAGATTCCATTTTTTTAGGTCAAACTAGAAGGAGAATTCTTGATCAAACCATTGAGTATACTCGAAGGAAGAAAAGTAACGCTACAAAAATGAGCCATCACCCAGGTTAAAGTGCAATGGTAGCACTTTAGGCCGGATGAGGCCACTTGGGAGGATGAATAGCTCTTGAAAGAGGCTTATCCAAATCTGTTTGAGGCTAGAAAACATCGAGACAATGTTTGATTTTAGGGGGGAAGATGTATTGCTCCCAGAAAAAATATAAATATTTTTATTTACCACTATAAGAAAACAAACTGGATAATATTGTTATTCTCTGTTTGGTTGAATAACATTGTTAATTCTTGAAGTTAGAAAATGATTGAGTAATAACAGATTTTGTAACCTCTCATGAAAGAAGTTGGAAAGAGGTAATTTCCGGAAAAACCCTAACTATCTCCCCTAACTGAGAAATGCCCCAAGGAAAAGGGGGTGAGGGGAGAAAAAACCATGTCGAAATGTCAGACGGTAAGGGGAAAATGCTAAGTCTGGTGATGACCAGATAGCATCAACACCAAGTGTGAAAATTTATTGAAGGCAATAGTCTTGCAGCAGGTTTGCAGGGAGATTTTGTCTTGAAGACGAATCTCATGGTCGGGAGGATTGACAAGCAGATGATGAAAATGTGACTATAATCGTTAGGATTTACTATTCAAAAATATACAAGTAAGCAGTATTTTGTACATCCAAACTATGAGCAGGTACTAATGTGCTTTAAATAGTTGTGAATGGTGTAGAGGGAGTGAGCTCCCAACTTATAAATATTTGGAAAACAATGTCAGTAGGGTTTTATAATTTTATGTGTATTGGATACTTTCTATACCAAAAATTGTTAACCATAGAAGTACATTAGCTTTTAACTGAACAACACAGATTATTTATTTGTTGCAGACATTAATGGTAGAGAAATATTATTTGACTAGAATAGGTGAGATAGACAGGATGGCACTATCTGTAGCCTTGAATTTGTGCAAAGCAGTCATATACTTGTTAAAATATTAGTGGTATGGTCTTTAACTTTGGAATCAAATTGGTTAAGTCTTTTAGATAATCTGTGTGAATACAATAACCTATTTAAATTTCAGAATTTTGTGTAATATATGTGCATGAACTAAACCTAAGCATTCCATGTAATGTAAGTGTATGAACTTAACTTAAGAATTCTTTGTAGTTATAAGAACCTGTATAGACTTAAGAACCCATATAATTTCCGAACCAGGTGTATTAAGAACCAAGAAATAGAGAACAAGCTAATCGAGAACTATAACAGGGTCTACTTCTACAGTCGTAATGGGTAGCAATATTATAGGTGGAACTACTAAATTTAGTAGCCTAGAAACCTACAATGCAACCCATTCACAGGAATATGAAACCCTAAAGTGACAAACAATAATAGAGTTAACTTTCGCGCCTCGGTTCTTGAAATTTTCAAGAATCATAAACATACCAGAGAAACCCTGATTCTTTGTACATTTCCGCAAAAGTAAAATTGAACCCCTACTCAAGACCATAACTGCTACTACGGAAATTAAACAAGAAAAGTTAAAGTGGCATACAAATACACCCAGAATAATCATTTCTCATGAAAACTGTATAGGAAAATTGAATAATAGCAGTGGTGTCAATACGACCAAAAAAAGCATATGTAATTTCCAACTATAAAGGAAAAATATTTACACAATCACATTTAAATTAGAGCTGTGATGAATCTACAACAAGGAAAACTTAAACGACCTCTATCCTTTATTACAAAACTTAACAAGTGTTGACCAGAGTTAAAATGGAACCAATCTATAGCGCAGCCTCAGATATATGACCATAGCCAATCGACAACCATAAACAGTCTCAAATTTATATATAGTTACAAACTAAATGAAAGAGAAGATCTCCACCAGGAAAATACAAGAGAATTAGTTTATAGCTTGACATGGAGATTTCATCTAGTTCCAGAACAAAAATTAAAGCCAAGCTAGCTCCCCTAGAAGGGTTGATGCTAAACCCTCAAACTTAAACCCGAGAGACTTTACTTCTCGATCAATAGCCTAGGAAGGGTGCCAATGGTGCTTACGTGAAAACCCTTGAGTGCCCAAGTCAAGTATGGGAGTTGCAATAGCATTGTTAGTAGCTCGTAACCTGCAATTCCACTTACACCACACCTATAGAGGATTGTGAGGCAAAGTGTAATCAGCAAACAAACCCTGTAGACAGTTAAAGAAATATGTCGTAGAAACCTCGGTGGAGAACTTCTCACCTAGGTAACTAGTTGAGTATCACACTTTCCACAGTTAAGCACCACTTAGCCCCACTTTTGAGACATGGCAACTGCATTGTGATCAAAGGTTGTAGGTCGAACCATCCATAGTAGGAGAAGGAGAGACGAGCATGGTGCAAGGATGGAGAAAGTGGAATGAGCTGCGAAACATAACAATAGAGAACAAATAACCTTCTGGAAAGAACCCAGTCGTAGGATCGAGATCCTATACCCACAACGGTCGATGCGACGAAGGATCCCAAGAAGCTCTGATGAGTCTGCAATGCTCATTAATATGACATAGTAGGCAGATTAATTTCCAAGATAACCAGAGTGTGATAAACTCGATGCGCGAGCTCATGTGTCAAATTTTGGTGTGTATGTCAATTTCTTGAGATTCATATGGGATGTCAGTAATACAGATATCATTAACTTAGATGTACCGTAGAAAATTGTTGAATCAGATGATTTAATAGCCATTATAATTGTTACCATAGTAAAGGTAATGTTTTAACATTTAATATAAATAGGGTAATGTTAATGTTTACTTTTATTTATTTATTTATTTTATTTTTTTTCGGTATTTTTATTGCGTTTGAAATGGAGACATGACAAATACTCAAGTGCTTCATCAAACCATTTAAAATGAAAATAAATCACCCATGGAATGTTTCAATTAAGGGAATCATTGCAAAGAGTGACCAATTTTCGCCCTTTCAATGGTAGCATTTTTCTTTTAATCATAAATGAAGATATTACAAGTACAATTGAAAGGTTAACCAATCCTTCAATACGTATGTCGATATGAGATGTTCAAGGAAATTAATATGGTTTCCAATGGAATCCTTGTGGTGAATGCTAAATCATTTCTTTGTGATCAACTTAACCTTGTAAACCTAGCAGGACTACCCAATAAGATGTAGTGTTTGTTAGTTCATTAGGTCTCTTATGTTGATCATGGAAGATAACAAATAAGAAATGGGTATGAATAATCGTAAGCCAAAATTTTCTTTTCATGACGTTGGAAATATTATGGTAAGAAATGGGAATGAGTGCTTCATGACATAATCCTCAAGCACAACTTAAGCATATATTATTTATCAAATTTACTTTTTTCCTAGTCTCATAGCTGGGATTACTTCAATAACCTTTCTAAAAAACAATCATTTTTCCTACCTTTGCATTAATTAATAGAACTTGTAATCAATTAGGTGTTTTCTTCATTGAAAACACCCCATTTACATTGGTTTTCATTAGACATGGAGAGCCATATAATAAAGTGGATTGAAGATTATTTGACATATTTTATTCTCTTCATCTCTTCACCCATTTAGATTTTCAATAGATGAGCATGGGTATTTTTTATACATATAGGATTTTCCATGATTTCATGGTTGCATATTCGTCTTAATGGTGACTCTTTGGAAGCCTAGTCATGAAGTGATATAGCTCCTTCTTCATTAGTGGAATGGAAGTGATGGAGTGAATGGAGAATGTTATGTATGAGATGGATATGTGATAATACCTTCACACAAACCCTAGTAAGACAGATTTACCACGAGATATAACAATCTTTACTCAACTAACCATGTCTTGGATGATATGACACTATAATCTATCAAACTAAAGAGACTATGAAGTGTGGCAAGTCCTACTATGAGAAAATCACTATCATCAATCACTCAAGATCAAGAAACATCCAATTACTATCATAAGAATTGTACTACTTCTACTATTTGATAGTCTATGATCCTTCATGGTTAAGCCAACATAAGTGGTTGAGGGAGAGAATGAGTAGGCTTATTTGGATGAATGAAGGTAAAGCTTGAGCATGAGAACTCTTCTAGTCTATATCACACACCCTGATGGTGTTTCTTCATGTAGTTTCCCCTTTGGGGGTTGCACACCCTACTATGCCAACCCTCATTTTATTACAATAGTATATATTTTTTACACTGGTGTGAATGATCAATGTTTCTTCTATCCTTATCACCTTTGAGGCATGACCTTTTTATATCATATTTGTCTTACAAATGCAATCCCTTGATATCAAATTTAAATTAACTACCATCTATCATGATGGGTTTCTTTTGTACCTTTTCAACCAACCATTTGTATCCAAAATGTGTTCCCAGGTACATCAATTATTTTATCCCTAAATTTGTTCACCTGGAAAAAAATTCTAGTATTACCAAAATTCACCACATTGGGTATTATGTGTTAAATTGACTTTTACATAAATTTACACTAAAATAAATGAATGAACACATTTTCCTAAACTTTATTTTCATTTCCTAATTCCATAAAACCTATTTTAATGATTTATTCTTGATATTATCCCAAAAAAATCAAATCAAATCAAAAACCCTAAATGTAATGGTCATATTTTGTTATTATGACTAGGTAATATTTTGTTATTATGAATAGGTTAAAGATAACCATTATTTTTTTTATAAAACCAATAGGCCTTCCCCAATTCTCATATCATCCATTGAAAGTAATGACGCACTATCAAAATTTCCTAGATCCGAAGGCAACCATTGTGCATTATGAGACATTTTGGTAACATCCACTATCATTTTTAGTCATAATAAGAGGGGATAAACCACACACTTGGAAATTACAAATAACCATCCCAGCTAGGAGGTCAAGGAATCCATTCTCTCTGAGGAATGCTTCATATGTCTATATTAAATTTGTTCCATTAGATAATGAAGTACTAATTCATTCATATTTTATTTTGTATCTTTTTAGTTAGAACGTATGTTATTTATGGAAATCATATCAACCATTGGAATTTCATTCAAATGGGGCCAAAATAAGACATATGGGTTCAAATAGTGGACATTTTGGATGGGAAGATGAAGGTGTCTAGAATGGAGCCACTTCCTTGGTAAAGGTGCAATGGACCAACTATTATTGTGAGGATGCTACATGGAAGCATGAAGACACCATGAGGGAGGAATAATCTCATCCTTTTAAGTAGTTTATATTGTACATGTGCATATATGCACTAATGAGAATGCACAAATAGTAGGGAGGGGAATGTAAAAATCTAGTTTGACCCCCATCTATTTTTACATTTCTTGATTAGGCTAGTTAGCTTTGATGTGTTGGGTCTATATTCCCATATGTATATATGTGTTCTAGGGACGCATGAATATGTATATGTTTGTACATGTTTTCAATACCACAGTGATTTTACGTTGGTGATTTTATGTACAAAAACACAAGTGAACTTATGTAAATATGTAATAATAGTCATATTAATAATTTAAATAAATCACTAATACAAGTTCCTCAATTAGACAAGAGAGTATGGGGTGATAATATTCCATAAGTGGGAGAGGGGGCTAAGTGTTGAACCATTGGTTTAAGCCTAGGGTGCTAAGCCATTATTTAAATAAGCTTGAAGTAAAAAAAGCACATGATTTTAAATTAAGGTGGGAAAAGTTACTTCATAAGCTACCACTTATCCAAGAAGCACATAAAAATGAGGATTTTAGTGTAATTCTCATTATTTAAAGTCATTATTTCCATTATCCTCACTCAATATCATCAAAATGACTATGGAATTAGCTTTGGAGAGAGATGTATGCTAATATTACCATGTTATTTTATTGGTCATAAGTGGTTCTGGGGTGTGCATGTCTCCTTGGGTTGTCTTGGGGTTTGGATGGAATGTTGGAGGTGAAGTGTAGGGATACATTTTTCTAGTGTAAGTCCTAGAGGTAGCTCAAGACTTTTGAGTGTAGTTGGAACACATGGAGCTATAGCGATCCAAGAATTTCCATTCAACCTATCATAGATGCTTGTATGATCACTGACATAGGATGGGGGAGTGCAAACATAGATAAATGGGTGTAGTACCTTGGGTTCTATAGGTTAGTGGGGGATGAAGGATTTTAAGTTTTATACTACTGGAGTTTGGTACCTTTTCCTATTACATTTTAAGTGTGATATTTGGACCTTATTTGGTGTTGGGAAGCCTTTTCCCCTAGTGGAGTTATAGCCCCTACCTAATACTAAGGGCATTAGAGAAATGTGCCCTATTGATGGATATAACATCTAAGGTCTATAGCCAATTGGTGATTCTTTTAAAATAATAATTGTTTCTTATCATGTTTTTAGGTTTACATTGTCTTTAATCCTTATATCTAAACATGTTGGTCATCCTTTACTAAAACTATATATGTTTATCATGTTGCATTTCGTGGTAGTATGGACTAGGCAAGTATGGCAAAGTTGATGTTTAGCATGTTGGCTAATGTTCGATCCCTATTTTGCGTATTACTTCACTTTCTCGTCATAGCTACATGATCTAAAGTTAAAGAGAAATTTTGGACTCTATAGATAAAAAGATGTAATTCACTCTGTAAGTGGTTGGGGTTGTTACAAACAATCAACCTCTATAGTAACCTTATGAGATAAAATGTATACAATGTTTTTCTTTGTAAGCTTGGTAGGACCTTTCTATTCATTTTCTTTAAAAAAAAGAGGCAGGTTACATCCAAATTCCAAATGTTTATGTGACTACCCAGAGGGAAACAAGGTATGTTGACCACTTAATGACATGATTATCCATCCAAAAGAGAAATATTACGAGTCTAGAAAGCCACAATAAATAAGTCTAAGTGTCCTTATACATCCTACAATATTGATAACTTTAAACATAATTGTAAACATTTTGAAAAGTATGAGACTACTACATACAATAAAATTCAAAATTAGGGGTGCACCATCAAACTACTAATAATCAGCTGAATCAATAGGATCATGGTCCTTCGCACTGGAGCCTTTAAATTCAATTTGAGGGATTCATGGAATACGTTTCTCGATGCAACTGAGGAGACCATTTTATTGTTGCAATTTAAATTGAATCTTCTAAAGCTCCTTAATATAATCTGGGTACCCATGAGAGCGTGAGGGCATGCTTGTTGGGAGATGATTTAGGGCCTTAACCAGAAGTGTCCTCATCATCTAGTATAAATGAACTATTTGTTTGTATTGGTAGGATGTTCCTTGATAATGATCAGGGTTAGGCACAAGAGTCTGCCAATCATCCAAATCAATATCAAGAATATTCACCTTTTTATTGATCTCTTCTTCCCATTCTGTAATACAGACCTAGGCAAATTTGCCATGATGGTATGCATAGGCCGCTTCATTAATGATTAAGGATGTTGACTTATGCCCATGGGCTTTACCAACTAATGTGTTGGGCTAACTGGTTGCAGGTGATATTTTAATCTATTTACCTCGATGACAATATCCTTAGGAAACCTTGTTTTTATAAGAGGCGGAATGAGCTATTTAGCTAAGGTACATGCAAGGTTTTTTAGAAGCTAACTGCAACCTTGTAAGTCGACCCGATGGGAGCTTATACCCAGGAGTAGAAAGCTTCTAGGGGTCACTCGAGAATAGGGAACCTGCCAATGTAATGACATAAGAGGGGAAAAATTGAAACATAAACCAATTCAATATCTTGTCGTAGGCACGTGACCGGAAAGAAAAAAAAGGCCCTGAGCCAAACATGAACGCAACTTTGCCCGAGACATCTGAAGATTCAATTATAAACTGAACCTCCCAAGTACTAAAACCCTAAAGATTCCAAGCCTAACCTACATACATTCAGACAATAAATAAAACCTTGCATTGAGGGTGGAAACAATAATAGAACTAGGAGTGACCCATAGGCCAAACCTAGCACAGACCCATGCAGCACAAAAATATTTCAAAAACCACTGACACGGGAACACGAGAAACAAGAGACTCCTCACACAATTTTGTAACAACGATATGGGATTCCAGATAGGTCTCCTTGCATACCCACCAATTTTAATCATAACCATTCACCCTAAAGACAAGCAAATAAATATAGCAAGTCATATGAGAAAGGGTCAATGGATTGTTCCTGAAAACATACCCGTGATAGGAAACTTGAACCAACATAGAGTAAATGAGTGCCCCATAAAGAATCATGAGGGATGTCTACCCTAAGTCGATGTACAACTTGGACCAGATCAAAATAGAACGAGACTTACAAAAAGGAAATTTGCAGAACTTACAGATGAAAAAGTCGAAAGAAAGCACCACAATAATACCTCTACCACCTCCAGGGATGACATTAATTAGATCCATGCGCACAACCACCTCTCCCTATGCTTCATGCATGTGGAGGGTGGTAGAATATCTTCTCAGGATCGTCATTGCGAATGATGGGTAGGGGCATGTCTGATGCTCTCCATCTCAAACCCTGATAGAGGAAAACCTATACAATGTTTTAATTATAGATATTTTAGTTATTTTTTTACTGTACTATGTTTATTTAATGCATTTAAGTCACATATTAAATTGGCATGCATACATCTATAAGGTTAACCATGAATTGAATAAGAAATAAATAAATTTGATTGCACATTTATCATCAGTGTGCCAAAAAATCAAGAAAAAAGATGAGACAATGTTGTAAATGCATGTTAATAAAATAAAATACTATTACTTATTTCATAATTTTTCTAAAAAGTTTGAGATGAGACTTGTCCAAGAGATATTTACTAGGGAAGAATTTAGAGTGGACACGTTTTTCCTAAAGCGCCAAATTTATAAGGGATTAGGCTATATACAAATTTACAAAGCTAATTGAATGATATTTAACTTGCCTTTGTTCATCTGAAATTTACCCTCTGTTGATACAAAAATTCCATACTTTTTTTATTTTCTCCTATCAGTATTCATAGTCCAAGCACATTATGGATCCTGATACAGCTAATTTAGTTGGCATTTGCCTTACTTCTACTTTCTTCTCATTCAATTTAGAATTCTATGAGTAAACTTTTGGTGTTGTCATTGTTCCCTCCTCTCCCCTATGGTAGGTAATCTATTCATGGAGGATTTTGAATCAAATGCCTGACCTTCTTCTTGTATTCTACCTAATATGTGGATTAGGTTTGTAGATGATACTTGTGTCATCTATTCCCATGGCAAGGAAGAGTTGGACTATTTTTCCTCCATCTTAACAATCAATCTAGTTCATAAAGTTCACCATGGAATTTGAAAGTAATGGTAGTCTGCTCTTCCTTGACGTCCTCCTCTTAAGGAATGGTGATGAATCTTTTTCTCATCAAGTATTTTGTAAGAAAACACATATGAAACAATATCTTCATGTCAAGTCTCATCATTTCAAAGCTCAAAATCTTGGTGTTCTGAACACCTTAGCAAATATAGCTTTACAAGTTTATGACAACCATCTCAATGAAGAGAAATAACATCTCCTAAGTGTTTTCTTTAATAGTTGGTACAATAGACCCCAATGTACTAAGACTTTCTTAAGAGCTGAAAAAGGTCCTAGTTATAAGAAAGATGGAAAGGATCGATTTTATGGTGTTCATCTTCCTTTTATCCAACAGACCACTAACAAGATTATGGGGATCCTAAGCAAACATAAGGTGTCTTCAACCTTTAGGCATTTAAAGACCATCCAGAGCTCCCTTACATCTATAAAAGACCCAGTGGACCCCAAGAATATGAAGGGTGTTTACATTATCCAATTCTCTTGTGGGACTCCTTACATTGGTGAGACTGGTCACTTAATTAATCAAAGGATTCGTGACCATGCCAGTGACATCAAGCATGGTAGGACCCGCTCCTCTGCTTTGGCAAAGCATGCAGATAAATCCAAGCATCACATCTGCATTGAGGAGGCCAAAGTCATTTGTAGGGTTAGTCAATTTCATCATCGTAAATTGAGGGAGGCCCTAGAAATTGAAAAATGACCCAATAACTTGAATAGAGACGATGGTTGTATTATTAGTAGAACTTGGTTCTGTGTCTAGTCCTCCTAGTTTTTTAGGTTTCTTTTTAGGCTTTATTTTGTTTGTTTATTTATCTCTGTATGTATTAATGTCAATTTTATAGTATTTGATGTTGATTTATTCTTCGTTCGAGTTTGTATTCTTGATCCTTCATGTTTTCTTAAGTGTTTCATCATCCTATTCATTCTTAACTCCTTTTATTATTTTTGTCATTTGTTTAAAAGTATTTTATCATCCTATTCATTCTTAACTCCTTTTAGTATTTTTGTCATTTGTTTAAAAATATTTTATCATCCTATTCATTTTTAACTCCTTTTAGTATCATTGTCATTTGTTTAATGGGCCCGAGCCTTGTATTTTATTATTGACCCTGTTTATTTTGATTTATATATATTATATATATATATATATTATATATATATTATATATATATATTTCTTTTTTTTTTTGACTGTGTATATTTTATTTATTTTCCATTATTTATTTTTATTTTATTTTAATTAATTATTTTTAATTACTAAATGATGTTGTCTCAAATTAGAGCCTTGACTCATTTTTTAATTTTTTGAATTTCCCCGTTTGGAGTTCAACTTTGAGTTTTTTATTCTTGTTATTTTTATTTTTGTTTCTTCGATTATTTCCCAGTAATAGAATTTTTAATAATATTTTATTTTAATAAATTAATTTAAATATTATTTTTCAGAAACTAGTTGTTTAACAGTTAGTTAATAATAATTGTGTTTTAATATATTAATAGATTAATATCATAATTTAATATTAATGTTCAAATATATACCTGCCAAAAAATTCTCTTATGTGATTTCTACCAAAAGACTTTTCTTAATTCATTATGGACTAGAGAAGCTTGAATTTAGAAATGTCAATTTTCTTATACAAAATTACAAATAATAATTTAAAAGTATTTATCCTTCTATTCATCTCAAAATTAACCTCAATTGATTCAAAAGTGTCATATTTATAGTGTATTTCGAAAAAATTATAAAAATTCTTTATTCTTAAGGTTGTAAACCCTCTTTTCATAGTTATCATGTTCTCTCTTTCTCTCTCTCTTAATGTATTTTACCTATTATTTTGCAATGCAATTATTTTTTAGTGTTTAAAGATAGGTTTATGTGCATATATGAATTTGAATATTTATTTGACTAGAATTATTACGTTGAATTTCAATACTTTCCACTATTATCTTAACATCTCTTTAAAAAGAATTAAAAAACCATAGAGTATATATATTATATCACAAGGTTGTATAGCTTTGATTTAGTTACTATTTTACTTTGTATTGATGTGATGCAATTAGTTTTGGTTAAATCTTATTAGCCAAAATATTGGTCAAAGTATTCTTGTTGCCATGTCGTTTTTTTCCAAGAATTTTTTTAACAATATTTCTTTTTCTTTTAATGTGTCATCTACCTAGCCAATTGGAATTAGACAAAATAAGAAAATGCCAAGCCTTGTTATATTTGGATGTCATGATACCAAAATAAAACCCAACACATTTAAGCCAATGGAAAGAAAGAAAATTAAAATTAAAAATAATTTTAAAAAATAAATATTTTTTTATAAAATAAATCTGGTAAAGTGTCATTTAATTTTTGGTCCAACAAACAAAAGTGTTTATTCTAACACTAGTAGCAAGAGAATAAGTAAATAAAATTATCCAAAAACAAACTAGAATGTAAATATCTAACAAAGAAAATTATAAATATCTCAAATAAATTAATGATAGGAAAATAAATAGAAATACATAAATTATTAATATATATAAAGTTATTGTAATTCATAAACCATTCGAAATAATTATTGACCAATAATATTACTAAAACAATAAATATAATTATGCAGTAAGGCGTTTCTCTATGAAATGAATTCCCCTTTGTGCCACCGTGTACTGCCTTGGAGCGTTGATTTGATATGTTAGACGATTAAGAAGATTTTCACCATCAGATCATCATAAACGGTTATCATAACTACTGCGGTAGAAGTTAGGGTAGTTCATTACTGTAACGACTCACTGGAATTTTCTTTGTAAGCGCATTCAATTTCTAGTAGTACGTTGTGTTCAATCTGTTCTTTACGAGTCTATCTTTCCTGGGTTTTCTCAAACTCAAATTTTGGCGTTGCTTTTCATCGTGTCATTCATGATCTTGGTCATATTCTTGGCGCTGCATCCGTACACACCACGGTTTTACTTGCAGAACGCTATGGTCAGCGAGCTACATGTGAGCCACAGATTGCTCACATCAAGCCTGCAATTCACCGTGGTGTTGCACAACTCCAATTACAAGATCGGTGTCATCTATGATAGCTAGAGCACCTACGCCTCGTATGTGGATCAGCAAATCACGGCCGAGTGCCCATTGCCCCCTTTCTACCAGGACCCCAAGGATGTCATCATCTTGGCTTCCATTTTGTATGAGAATTCCATTCACTTGGCTCCCGTCATCTTTGAACACCTGAATTACGAGAGGCTGAAAGAGTTATTTTTCCTTTATATTTGATTTTTTACGGGAATTTCATTCACTTGGCTCCCATCATCTATGAGCACCTGAACTAAGAGAGGCTGGAACGGTTCTTTCTGTCCTATATTTCAATTTTTTTTCAAAGGTTGGTCTAAAGATTTTCTTTTAAATTTGTACACCGGAAAATTTTAAAAAGAAACAGGACCGATAAAAAAATTGATACAGGTGTGATGGTTTTGTATTTTATTTTGAATATTTAGTGACAGAATAAAATCTTGTAATATCTATAATATGTAAGTTACAAAGAACTTTAAGGACTAAATATTCACTGTAGTACACATTTATTTAATATGATGAGATGACTGGGTGCCCTAATTTTATCGATTAACCAATTCTAAAAGGAGAATGATGCATTGGTCTATCCACAATCACAATCGATTGTCATTTTGACAGTTCATAAATTTTATTTTATTTTCACAAATAATTCTCGAAAGAGAATAATGCATTGGCTTTAGCACAATCACAATCGCTTTCTATTTTGATAATTGATACATTTTATTTTATTTTCCACAAGTTTTGTTTGTCGCCTTATAATCTTCTTTAATTTGTGGGTATGAAATGACTATCAGTATTGCAATGACATATGACGATGTTCTTTTCCAATACACTTTTTTGTAATGTTGTGCATAATCACATACTTATGACACTTTAGAGGGAGAATACAGTTTATAGAACATTCCCAATACCTCAAGGTTTTGTTGCTCATCTTGTTACAATATATAAAAAAATTGTCATATGCTTGATATAAAGAAATTATCATATCTTTTTCTCCATGAGTTTGACTACGTTGACCAAAATTTTCTGTTTCAAGTACAAGTCACTTGATACATATTCATCTCCAGGTAAGTAACTGAATCCTTTTCTCCTATGTTTTCACACTTCAATGTTTCTCACAACATCTTACCAAATTTTCATTTAAATGTTAATAAGTTAAGATTTATGTCTTTGATGGTGCCTTTACAAATGACAATGCATTGTTTTGGGGAATCAAAGACTACAATTCTGAGGATTCACTCTTCATCCACACTAAAATAGTGGTTGTTCCATCAAAGAATCTACTTTGAGGATTCACTCTTCATCTATGCTCTTTTTTCATATGCTACCAACTTACGGTGTTTCCATTGCAACATTCTTAAGGGAATATGCTCAGCATATAGTGAGTCTTCACTCTTATCAATGGTTGTAGTGTGTTATAGATTTTCTTAGGTTGCATTGACTTTTCATAATTTAAAGAAATTAAATTCATGCGACTTCACTCCATGCCCTCCAATTTCCTAGGGATTTCAAATTATTCTAATTCTAATAAGTTCATATTCTAATTAGATGGGGAACTTAATAAATAAGCAAATTCTAATTAATAAATTGGTCCATTTTACAATAATATGTGTAATTCTTTCTTTTTCTAAAATTAAATTACATTTGTGTCATATGGGTCCCTCGCCTACCAATTTCCTACAGATTTGAGATTTGAGATTATTCCAATTCAAATAAGTTCATATTCTAATTATAAGGGGAAATTAATATATAAACTAAATTATTTAGCAAAATAGGTCATTTTACAATAAGATGTGTAACTTCTTTTTTTCTCGAAATAAAGTTCACCCATAACCATTTTATATTTGGTTAATGAGCTAAATGTGCACATTGGTGACGCATTCCTAGTGTTGCATACTTTTTTTTACTACATTAATATTTTTAATCTGGCTGTACTAGTTATAATAGTATACAAAAAAATCAAAAATTGTCATTTATCTCCAAAATTATTATGCTTTTTTGTCCTTTTAATTAAATTAATCAATAAAACAAAATATCCTATAAACAACAAAAATAAGAAACCAGAAAAAAAAGAAAAAAATAAAATAAAATCTATTTTATAAATTATATCTAGCTAAAAATATGTTTAATCACTACTCTCGATAAATCAACATAGTCCTCTTTGGAGACTTGATCATATCAACTATGTAACATATCAGTTTTTGTTGATATAAAATTTCAAATTTACATTAAAAAAATCTCAAAATCATAAAATAAATAATATTTTAACATGTTTTTTAAATTATAAAAGCATTCATCCTTTAGAATGGGGAAAAATTGTGAAATGAAAATCGAAAGAATTTTTTTTTGAAATTGTAAAATAAGAAAAAAATTAACACGTTTTTTCCTCAAAACTCATGGATTTCACTTGATCATTTTCAACTTTGACTTCTTATATGTAAATACTCATGGATTTCACTTGATCATTCTCAATTTTGACTTCTTATATGTAAATATTAAGCTCAGGTGATAATGTATCTAATCAAAATATTTTTTTGTCAATGATATTTTTGTATTTAGAAAAAAAAAA
>APFE030184196.1:47032-63785 GCA_000404065.3 Pinus taeda
ATATTTAATTTTTATTTTTTTTTTGATAGCCATATGACCTACATCCATGGGCTTGGTAGCAGTGTGGTAGACTATGTTATTTCATTTCGGATCTCCCTTTATACAACGAAATAATAAATCTTGACATCTTAAACAACCACGAGCCTGACTCTAATCACAGGCCTTTACTTATAACTCTCAATTTTGTCATGCATAGAGATCCCGTAGAAAATAATCCTTATAGCCAAAAGAACTTAGTTTTTGATAGAAATAAAAACGATCTCTTTCTAAATGAATTAAAAACTAATTTTCTTCATTTATCTAGTATAGACAACATAGAAGACCTCTATCATAATTTTACTACAACCCTCTCATATTCTATTAACAAGCTCTCAATTGAAGTTTCAAATAATAAAAGAAATAGCAAAACCAACCCATGGTATGACAAAGATTGTAAAAGCACGAGGAGAGAAATTAAGGAAGTTGGTGATGAATCTCTTAAAATGGACAAGATAAAAATATTCAAAGCCCTAACTAAAAGGAAAAAGTGGTAGTACATTTGTAAAAGACAAGACAATCTCTTACACCTCTCTAAGGTAGCTCCTAAGAAATTTTGGAGGCAGATTTTGACTAGGAAAACTAAAGATAATAGCAAGATTTCTTTACACTATTGGAAATCCTATCTTAAAAAGCTTTATGAATCTCCAAATGTCATGCATAACTTTGAAACCCTGCTCATAACGAGAAAAAAAATTATCATTAGAAGACATTGATTTTGGGGTTAACCGCCTGGAAAATGGGAAATCTAAGGACATTGAAGGTTACTAGGCAGAAATCTTAAAAATTGGATGTCCTGTCCTCATCCCCCACATCCACAAGCTTTTCAATCAAGCAGTCAAGCAAGGGTTCCCTAAACTATGGACTGCGAGCCTCATTATCCCTAATTTTTAAAGTGTTGATACAAATAACTCCTCTAATTATCAGACAAGTATGATCAGCCCTCTCTTAGCCAAGCTATATGGTATTATTTTGGAAAAGAAGTTGAGCATATTTCTTGAAAGTGAAGGTAAGTAAGCTAGAGGCTAAGCAGGTTTTAGAAGGCATCACTCCACAATAGACCACCTCGTTACACTTAGGATCATTGTGGAGGAATGTCGTAATGATAAATCCAATCTCTTTTGCTACTTTGTGGACATTAGAAAGGATTTCGATATGGCTCCTAGAAACAACCTTTGGAATAGATTAGAAGAGCTAAAGGTTCCTTTCAATTTGAGAGCTGTCACTATAAGTTTATACGAGAATGTAATTGCCAAGCTAAAAAACAATGAGGGATGGTCAAAAGATATTAAATGTAATATCAAAGTTAAAAAAGGTTGCCCCCTCTCCCCTACCCTATTTAGCATTTACATCGACAAGCTTGAAGGTTATTTAGGGGAAGCAGGATGTGCTGGCAGGATCTTAGCTGGGATAGTCATCATCCTTCTTCTCTATGTCGATGATATTGTTCTTCTCGCAAGGTGCCCATCTGATCTTGATAAGCAATGTAGGCTTCTTAAGGATTTCTTCTCTACCATGGGTATGACTATTAACACTGACAAAACAAAAGTTATGATTATCAAATCCAAGGACACTTACCTTAATTTTATGTAAGACAATAATAACTTGGAGGAAGTGTATTCTTACAAGTACTTAGGAATTGATATTCATCACAAGCTCAACTGGAACTATAGCATTGAGAAAAGGATCAATGGGGGGTGGAAAGCTTATTTTGTTCTTGAAAATAATTGTAAAATGACAAACCTCGTAATGTGGGATAAAAAGAAGTTCCTCTTTGAAACTTTAGTCACCACTGTTATCTTATATGGATGTGAGGTATGGGGTTGCAGCATCTCTAGAGAATCTTGGAGAAAGATTAAGCAAATCCAGAAGTGTTTTGTAACGTATAACTGAAAATTCAAAGAAATACACCCTATCATATTCCCCTTATAGAAGTAGGTCTTTCCCATATCAAGAGCCTAGCTATGACTAGGCTTCTATTGTACAAGCACAAACCACCTAAGGCTCAAGCGGGGGTGGTATAAAGACACGAGCGCCTGGTTAAACCATTGGGAGATCAACGAGAATGATGCATTGCAAAACATTAATAGCATTAAAAATACTGTTAATTCTAAGTTCAAAGAAAAAATGTGGTGTGAGAAAGATTTAGCAGCTAAAAGAAAATTAAGTTATTATAATAAAGTCATCAACCCCACCCTAGAAGATCAAATGTATCTCTATGTTTTAACTAGTTCAAAGAATAAAATGAATATAGCGAAGATTAGAACGAACTCTCCTGAGCTCCATAGTGAAACCAGTCGTTGGGCAGTTCCTAAAACACCATGGATGGAAAGGATCTGCCATCTCTGTGATAATAGGAACATCGAGGATGAAAACCACTTCCTCCTAGAGTGCCCCACGTACAACCACATTAGATCTCAGTTTCATAATCTTTGTCACAACACAGACCTTCCTAGCCTTTTACGATGTCAAAATTATAGTGAGCTTGGGAGGCTTCTCTCCAAGCTTTTTGAGGACAAGAATAAAATCTTAAATCAAACTAAATAATTTGTTTCTTTACATTCGATAGACCAAAGTTTGGTCTCAGTGGACGTTAGCCACCACCGCCACCGCCGCCGCCGCCCCCCACCACCGCCGCCGCTACCACCGTTTATATAGCTATTTGGTTAAATATTTTACAACAATGACTTTATAGCATAAAACTTGTAAGTGTTTTTATGGCATGTCTTTTTCGGATTTAAAATAAGTCAGTGAAAAAAGAGCAATAACCTATCTAATTAATATTGAATACGTTAAACATACAAAAGCCTACCTTGAAGTCTTCATCCTAATTCACTAACCTATCTAATTAATATTGAATACGTCAAACATACAAAATCTTGATTTGAAGTCTTCATCCTAATTTAATTATAGAAGTCTATTTCTTTCTCATGGATCGGACTTACATATATTTAAATTTATGCATCATACTTTTGATTCAACTTCAAGTGAATGTTATGATGACAAATTTATAAAGTTCAGCATTATCAGCGAGCAGAGACACATAAACACTGAACTCAACTTGCTTCCATTCATGGATTAAACTGGTATTTATACAGGATGGAGAAACTTCTGGATATCAATTCAGGCAGTGGCTTCTTCAAGAAGCTTGCCCCTTTGTCAACAATTTCTAGAAACTGCATTAAAATCACTGTTGAATGTTGGTTATGGGTAGTTGGAATTAATTCTAGTTCCTTCCAACACTCCCCCTTAATTCCAACAATATAACAAACATACTCTTAATTGATATGCTTCTGGTTTAAGTCTCAGCTAGGCTTACAACATAATTTGGATTTTCTACAATGCATAACTTACTTCTACACATTTCAAATTTAGCATTTCCAAGAGGCTTGGTGAATATGTCAGCCAAATTTTCATTTGTATTACAATGTGATAAGTCTATTCCTTTTGATTGCAATTTTTCTCTTACAAAATGATGTTTTGTGTCAATGTGTTTTCTCCTTGCATGATATATAGGATTGTTTGCGAATTTGATGGTGCGTTGATTGTCACCTTTGATTATTGTAGGTGCTTGTTGTGCTTCTCCAACATCTTCAAGTATCCTCCTAAGCCATATTGCTTCACAGGTAGCACTGCATAATGCTTTATACTCAGCTTCAGTGGATGACAATGAAATGGTTGGTTGTTTCTTAATGCTCCATGATATTGGTCTTGAACCAATATTGAACACGTATCCAGTAGTAAATTTCCTATCATCTAGATTTCCAGTCCAGTCAGAATCAGAATAGCCTGCCAATTCAACATCAAATTCATCAGTATACATAATACCAAAATTAAGTGTTCCTTTCAAATATCGAAGTACTTTCTTTGTTGCTTTCCAGTGGCTTTCACAAGGCTTAGCTGTGAAGTAACTAAGTATGATGACAAAATATGCTATATCTGGCCTGGTAGTGGTGAGATAGTTCAGACTTCCCACCAGTAGAGGGTATATAGTTCCATTCACCTCTTTACTTCCATCATCACTGCACAATTTAACATTTTTTCCTAAGGAGTAGATGTTTCCTTGCATTCAATCATATTGAATCTTTTAAGGATTTCCCTTGTATATTTTCTTTGTGTGATTAGTGTTTTACCAGGTTCACTCCAAACTTCAAGACCTAAACAATAATGTAATTCACCAAGATCCTTCATCTCAAATACATGTGACAACTGATTTTTAATTTATTCAATCAACTTGCATGCATTTCCTATTATGATAAGATCATCAACATATACATATATTAAAGCAACATTCTTGCCTTCATCTTCCTTGATGTACAAGTTAGGATCATTTTTGCTTCCCATAAAACCTTTCTCATAAAAGAAAGAATCAATTTTCACATACCATGATCTTGGTGCTTGTTTCAAACCATATAAAGCTTTCTTTAACTTGCAAACCAGATGCTCCTGTCCTTGTTTTATAAACCCTTCAAATAAACTTCTTCTTTTAACTCACCATTCAAAAATGCAGATTTGACATCTAAGTGATGCATTTTCCAATTATATTTTGTAGCTAATGCAATCATGATTCTAATTGTGTTCAACTTAGCTACAGGTGCAAAACTATCTTCATAAGCAATTCCCTCCTTTTGTGAATATCTTTTTGCAACCAATCTAGCTTTATGTTTTTCAATACTTCCATCAGCATTAAATTTAGATTTATAAAGCCATTTGCATCCTATGGGAGCTTTGTTTTTAGGCAATTCTGTTAATTCCCATGTGTCATTCTTCATTATAGAGTTATATTCTTCATTCATTGCATCTTTCCATTCTTCATATTCTTTAGCTTCATCATAGCTTGAAGGTTCTACAACATTCATAACAAGAGACATTAATGCATAATATTTATATCTTATAGGTACCTGACTTTGACGTGATGACCTTCTTAGAGTTTTACTACTTTCATCTTTCTTTCGGCTTTGCAGAGTCTCCTCTCCTCTCTTTGGAGTGTCATGACTGCTTGATGCTACTTGTTCTTGAACTTGTACCTATTCATATGCTTGTTCCTGTTCTTGTTCAACACATGTGTCTAATTTCACATAATCATCAATATCATGCCATACACTAGTATTATTTATTTTATCACCTTCATTTGCATTCTCATGAAACACCACATCCCTACTTGCAAGCAGGCTATGAGTACTGGGATCAAAAAACTTGTATGCTTTCTGATTATCACAATAACCAATAAATATGCACTTAATTGACTTTGCATCAAGTTTTCTTCTTTCATCTTTAGGAATATGAGCAAATTCCTTGCAGCCAAAAACTCTTAAATGACTCACTTTTGGTTTGTGCCCATAAAATGCTTCAAAAGGTGTTTTAAGCTCTAAACTTTTGGTTGGACTCCTATTTTTCAAATAAACAGTAGTATTAATGGCTTCAGCCCAAAAAAAATTAGAGATATTTTTACCTTGAAGCATACTACGTGCACATTCAACTAGTGTTCTGTTTTTCCTCTCAGCAACGCCATTTTGCTGATGTGTATGTGGCATTGTAAATTGTTGCAGAATCCCATTGCTTTTAAAATATTGATTAAATTCTCTTGATTTGAATTCTCCCCCTTATCAGATCTCAAAATTTTGATGTAATCACCTGTTTGTTTTTCCACCATACTCTTAAATTCTTTAAAGTACTCAAAAACATCACTCTTCTTTCTTATGAAATAAACCCATGTATACCTAGATCTATCGTCCACAAAAATAAGAAAGTACCATGCTCCACCAATAGATCTAGTTTGCATAGGTCCACATACATCAATATGAATTAGTTCAAGTATTTCCCTTTTCCTTTTTTCTTTATGTATAGGAAATTCCTCCCTATGTTGCTTGCCAAGTACACATGCTTCACATTTAACATGATCATTCTTCAAGATAGGAAGACCTTCAACCATTGTGTTCTTTTGAAGTAGCATTAAATCTTTGTGATTTAAATGTCCATACCTTTGATGCCATAAATCTACTGTTGATATTGTTGTGGATGCCAACGCTTGATGACTTTTCCTGGTCACATCCAGCTTATACAAGCCTCCAACTCTGGTTCCTGTGGCAATAACCTTGTATTGATCTTGAATGTCTTTCACTACACATTGTGATTTAACAAATTCCACCTTCAAATCTTGATTAGTAATAGTAGAAACATAAATTAAATTCTTTTTGATATAAGGAACATACATCATATTATGGATCTGTTTCTCTTGTCCATTAGGCAAATTCACACCTATTACTCCATAACCTTGCACTTTAAGTGATTTGTTATCTCCTAGACAAACATATGTTCCATTATTGTTTTCATGATATTCATCAAACCACTCCTTATTACAAGACATATGGAGTGATGCACCAGAATCAATGAACCAAGCATTCTTATCATCATTTTCCATAGACAATGCAGCATCAGAAACAAACAATTTAAGATTTTTAAATCCATCATTGATTGAGGTATCCTTGTCCACAAAATTTCCATTATGCCTTCTATTCCTTTGCCTAGACTCATTATATTTCCTTTTATAACAATCTTTAGAATGATGCCCAGGTTTTCCATAATAATAACACTCATCATTTCTTTTATCATGGATTGGAAATTTAGACTGTGTCGTACCTTTTTGTTTTGCTTGAAGCTTGCCTCCTTTGTTCTTGTCGAATGGCTTGCCTCTGTATGGATATTTGCCCTTAGCCACCAATGCCAAATCTGAACTGCTAGAGCCCAAATTAAAGCTCTTCATCCTCTCCTCCTCTTGTAGAAGAATTCCTGTCAATTCATCAAATGTAGGGGGTTTCTCTCTAGCTGCAAGACTTGAAACAAAAATTTGATAATCTTGCACTAAGCCATTTAATGTGATGGTGACTAAGTCAGTACCAGACACCTTTTCACCTTTTCATTCCCTTCCATTTTTAGACATAAAAGCTTAGTCTTCAAAAACAAGATCCGGTTTGTATTTGTTGTTTCATAAAAACCCTTCAACGTATCCCAATCTCTGATGTGAGGAATAATGTTGTCCTTTACAGACATATGCAACAACACCTTTGCTTTTGTCTCCCTTCTCTCCCAATCTGGAATAGAACCTGCAACAGTGAGTTTGGGCTCATCCCCACTCACAGTGGACCACAAATTATTACCTTCTAAAATAGTCATTAATTTGAATTTCCAATTCACATAATTTTCTCCATCAAGTTTGGTGGATTCATTCAAATAAGTATCAGGCAACAAGTTTGCCATGATGAAAAAAAACTTTCTCCAATTACAAAAATGCCACCAAATCCAAATGCACCAAATTTCACTATGTGTGAATTCACGCTGCAAATTACAAAGCAACAGAATAGCATAAGAAACCCACTTTTACCCTTTAGTTACATTAGTATAAATTCAAACTTTCATCTTCAAAAAATAATTACTTGACCAAATTGACACAATGTTCCTGGAAACTAGGCTCTTGCACTTATTGGCTGAAACCCAAAAAACAAAGACTGATCACAAAGGAAACCAAAACCTGCAAAAAATGATATGCCTTTACAAGAGCTTACTTCACTATATTAACTCTTAGTTGGTCATAACATCTGTGTGCAACTTATTTGCATCCTTAGCCGGGGATTGGGCTAGCATCGCATTATTCCTTGTTCCTATCACCAAGAACAAAACAATGTTACTAAAATAATCGTCTCCTAAAAGTCCTGGTTGTTGCTTGATATGTGCGCATGAGCAGACTTAAAGCGTCACAGAGCCAAAAAAAAACTTAGCCAACCTCCCCATCAGATTAAACTGTACAGTATATATAGGCACTAGCTTTCAGTATATAAGCAAAAAAAACATATATTACATTCTTTTTCTAGCAGTAAGCGTGTTACAGTAAGCAAACAAAAACACAGATGGAGTACTACTTCTAACAGTAAGCGCGACACTTGCAATTCCAGTCCAAGGAGCATCCTCTACTGCCATCGCCACCGCTAGTACCGCCAGGACCTGCCAAGCTCACAACACACAGCTCACCAGCTTCTTGACTCGCTCTTATGCAGAACACACCACAGAACTCCTTCAACAACACGGCGATTTCTCAAACTCTCAATGCTCGACTTGCATGCACAGTGGGCTCTCACACTCAACCCTCAACCTCACTCTGATACCATATCAATGAGCAGAGACACATAAACACTGAACTCAACTTGCTTCCATTCATCGATTAAACTGGTATTTATACAGGATGGAGAAACTTCTGGATAGCAATTCGGGCGGTGGCTTCTTCAAGAAGCTTTCCCCTTTGTCAACAATTTCTAGAAACTGCATTAAAATCACTGTTGAATGTTGGTTCTGGGTAGTTGGAATTAATTCTAGTTCCTTCCAACAAACATGTCCTTCATCAAACCATGATTGTAATTCAAATTTAAATGGGTAACGACACAACTTACCTTCCACCTCTATGACCCCCTGCCCACAGACACAGTGATGGGTTCTCTCTATGTGAACTTAAGTGCTCTCACATATATATGAAGGCATTATTTATTTATTAGATTTTTAGAGTTTTTGATTGAAATTAGGTTAATTTATTTTTGGTAAGTTTTTAATTTGTTTTGTTTAAAGTAATTTGTTAGATATTATATTACTTTATTACTTTAAAAAAATTATTAAGACAATTGAATTAAGAAGATTATAATTTCATATTATTCTTACTCAATTCTAACCAAATGAGACCATAATATAAGCCAGAAAATCATCAGAACAGTTCAAGAGATAAAGAATAATTAATTCATTTAAAATTTCATATTATTCTTACTCAATTCTAACCAAATGGGACTATAATATAAGCCAGAAAATCATCCGAACAGTTCAAGAGATAAACTACGCATATAATAGAGTCTTCAAGTGGCCTGACATATAGTTAATAATGTAGTCACACTGTTCGCTTGGATATTAATTTCCACATTCCCGGTCAGATCATTATTTCCATGTTATCCTTTTACCTTCATCCGATAAGTGCCATTGGTCGTTGTTTCTTTTACGGCTGCTGGACTAGCTTTTTAAGACTGGTGCAAGATATCATCTTACATCACCACAGCACCAGTTGAAGCGTGAAGGATGGAAACATGTGCAACTAGTTCAGAAAAGACGTGTAACTTTTATTGGAAAAAGTCATTTGAATTTATGTAGGCGACCAAAAATTGATGACCAGATAAAGAGCAAAAGTGGTAGCATGCATAAAAAGGTGGGGTGTGCAGGAAAGCATTTCTACATTTATCGCTATCGTAGATCCCCATCTTTTCACCAGGGTGTGCAACTAAGCCCCCTTATTGTATAGAACATCCTTGATGAAATAATCTGCAATGTTCTGTCATTATGGTATGTTTCTAGAAGGGTTGTTCGAATATCTGTTGTCAGAAGCATAGAATAAGAGCAAAGAGAACGGAAAAATATCCTCCTAAGTTCTGACAGCCGGGATAAAAAGTTGCCAGCAAAGCATAGTTACGAGTTACCAAATTCGGCTAAATTGATTAAAAAAATGGAATATTCCATCAAAACTGATTTAACAGGGGATTTTCCTGGCCAGACTATAAAAACACATTAATAGATCATCACTTATATTTCTCACAGCGCACAGAGAGGAAGCAGTCAACAGGGGATGCCAAAGCAACAAAGGCTTTTATTCAAATTACAAGTAAATTTGGTAAATTTTAAAATAGATAAATGGATTTCGAAAACATATTAAATTTTTTTGTTTTTCAGAACTGAAATTTTTTGAACTTGGTAACTAAACTATGCAGGAAAGTAGTAATTAAGGTTAGGCTATTACAAGCCCAGCAAAGCTACTCCCTATTAAGCGTAGTTGCCAACGATCCAATTTCCCTAAACACAAGTAGCTGATCAAGTTAATTGATCTAGATGTCCTCAATTATCTAGTCTATCCAGTTGATTCTCTATTCAAAGTCAACATTTTCGTAAGTGTCGGACTAACTGCCACATTTTTCTGAATAGTGGACTCACAATTACTTGAACATGGGATCAACTATTCACTCAAGGTAATATTATGATTTAGAATCCATCAAGATAATGTGAAGTGCTATAAAATTTACTAATGTCTAAAATTTTAGTATATCTATAAACCTACACATTTGAAAAGACTGTTAGACTGAGCGAATTAGACTAATGACTACAGCTCTAGAAATAGATTATACCCTTATGGATTATAACCTCTCGAAATAGATTATAACCTTATGGGTCTGGAAGTTTGCTAATAATTGTATGTTTTAGCCCCATAACAAACCCTGAAATAAATATTTTCATGAACAACTTGAATGAGCGCCAATGGCCTCTTGCTTCTAGTTAGGAATTATTTGAAGAACCAACCTTAAATTCATTTGTACTGGAGCATCATTACGATACCATATTGGATTAGATTCATTTGTACTAGAGAATCATTGCGACACCCTATTGGATTAAAGTGGTGCAATCGTTTTTATATGGGAAAATTGTTTGAATCAATGTTGCTCATTTTTACTTATTCAACACTGATCGAACATCTAGTTGATGGGACCAGAGGCTTGTAGCATTGTTTATCGTTAGGTAGGCTTCGAGACTGCAGCGAATGGTCAAAGTTGCGTAAAAATCATGACATTCGAGCGGCCACGAGTCCAGCGCTGTCATGGAAAGCTGTTGTGGGGTCAGACTACCCGGAAAATGGCAAATCCTATTTCCAACTCCACTGCATTATAAATGCAGTCTGACATGCAAGGGGAATAGGGGTTGCCTTGCATTTATATTTCTCTCAAAGTTGACTTTGACATGTTAGGCAGCAAAGCAACCCCTATTCCCCTTGCATGTCAGAGTGCATTTATAATGCAGTGGAGTTGGAAATAAGATTTGCCCCGGGAAAATGATATGATTGAAGAGACACGTGAAGCGGTACCGCGCTGAGGCCAAAGCTTGGTCGAGGCACCTTGTGAAAAAAGCGAAAAATGGGTACAGAATCCCGGGGGGCCGGCATTTTGGACCAATGTGTGTGTGAGTCATGCCGACATGTAACCCTACTTAACCTCAGAGCCAACCAATGTGTCACGCAGAAGGAATAGCTTACCTCTGAGAACATTTTACTTGAGCCAACCTAGCGTTTGCAGGAGGGTCAATCCGTTGCATGAATTTCAAGGAGTTATATAACTTTGTAACTGTAGTGTGGCCCGATAAATGGGTGAATTAAAGACGGCAGCTCCATGAAACCTGTGCGTGAACTTAGGTGAGTTCTTCACATATATGAATAATAAAAATGATATAAATTATATAAGAATAATATAAATTGAATATCCACTCTCGCAATCCATGTATACATAAATTGAATATCTCTTATGGATGGGATTCAATTCATATATAAATTGAATGTCCATTATAGCAATCGATCCATATTTTACATTACCATGCACTTCCAAAGTGGTGTGGAATGGAGCAGTGTAGGCATGGATAAATTGAATGTCCATTACAGTAATCTATTCATATTTTACATGAACGTCCACTTCCAAAAGTGTGGAATGGAGCCATGTAGTATGGATCTGTAAATATTTATTTAAACTATTTATAATGGAGCATGTATGTAAATATTTGTTCAAAATATTTTTTGCAGCATGTAAATAATCTTTCAAAACTTGTTAAATATTTTTTTCCAGTATATATTCTATCCTCATATTATATTACTATACAATGACGCAAGTACGTAATCATCCGTACCACATTAAGAAATCAGTTCAATTGCATTTTATTCACTCACAAGAAAGGTCATCCACCCTAAAGTGATGTTCGATGTTCATCTCTTGTGTAAGTGCCCTGCCCTGATCTCGAGCCATGAAACGTAAGTGCCATGATCTCTATGTAAATTATCCCGAGCTATGAACCAAAGTAGTTACAAAAAATTTCTATCAAACCCGCATGACACTGATCAGAAAAAGCATAAGGTTATATGATTTCGCTTTATTATTTTTTTCGAGGTCGAAAAAGTTATATTGCATTTATATCATAAATATAAACAAGAACATTATATCAGTTCAGTTGTTCTTCATATACATGATATAAAAACATACGAAAGATCTATCACCAAGGCTCAGACCAAAACTGAAAGACGGAATTGTTCCACATATATGAGCCTATAATAGGATCGGCATAAACCAAAAAAGCTCCCAATAAGATTGAGCAGCATTTGAACAGGACTGCCTAATGAAACCAAAAATTTACAGACAATAAATGACTGAAACTATAGAGGACTCGTAGTCCATAGCAAATCGAAGGCAGCAAAAAGAAACGGATCCTATTATACTGCTTCCAGCAGTAAGATTATGTAAACACTCATGAAGAACCTGCGATCACTGGAAAAGCAAAGCTTCAGCGACCAGAGAGAAATATCAGAGCTTGCTAGAAAACAAAACCAGAGAAAGATGAAAGAGCCAGAGTCAAGACAAGGTTAGAAATCAGGAGGGAGGAAGTCCTGAATGGATATAATATTGCCCTCAGAAGAAACCTGCAAGAATAATAAACCTGGAGCCATCTGGAGCCCTTTTTTGGATAAATCATCTTCGGCTTGGTTAAGATCCCTATTGATGTGATGAATGGACAAACCCTTAGATCTGTTCCATAAAAAATTAATCCTATCAATCCATCCAGAGAGCTGCAGTTTCCTTATGATGTTCTTACCACGAAGACCATCAACCAAGACCTTAGAATCACCAAAAATGGAAACATCTTGAAGATTGACAAAAAGACAAAAATGAAGAAGGCCAGTAAGGGCCATCACCTCCGCCTTACTGTTAGAACCACTCCCTCCATTCCAGAAAAGATGGTAATGGCAATTTGCAATTATTGCATTCCATATAACCCCATTCTAAGTTTCAATTTTTTAATAACACGTTTGCATGCTTCTTTGATATTTAAACATGAATACCCAAAGGCATTACCTAAAGACAAAGAAATCAACAATGGCAATACCCAGACACAAAGGAATCCCCACGAAACAGTGTTTTTATGTCAAATTTTTGTTTCATAACCATTTCTTCCAAATTACACTACCTGTCATACCATTCCAGTAACATGGGGTTTCAAATGGGTACTACAAACGAAATAGGGAAGGCTTGTTAAAGGGCTTATTCAGTGGTTTTTTTTCAATCTGATGGCCAATATCACCCGAATCCCACAGCCTACGGATCCCGCCGCAAAGATAGATTAACCACGCCTGCTCATTTGCCTGTCCATGATGACCCTCCGACTATTTGTTTGATGGCGGCTAAACATGGCACACAGAATGGTGCGTATCAGGGCATTCAGGCAAAAGAACGCAGTGAATATGTGATCGACCATATATTCCGTACCGAATTATGTTGAGATTTTCGGTTTTAATAATTTGGGCAAAAATCTCATGTAGGTGACAACAATAGGATTTGTTGCTATATTAGCTCTATTTTGTTGGGAAAGAGTTAATGCATCCTATATTTGTTGTGAGAGGATTTATGAGTCAGTTAGATTCTCTTAGCTATAAAATATATGCCCGTACAGATATTGGGATGAGGTAGAGAGTGTGTGAGGAAATAAATTATTGTAATCTCTTATTTTAATAATAAGATTGCCGATGCCTTTGTTTGGTGGACGTAGCCCAGATTGGTTGGATGAACCACGTTAAATCACTGCATCATTTGTGTATGTTTTTATACTGTATTTTTCTTTTAATTTCCACTGCGCACTGTTTTGCTCTAACAATTGGTATCAAAGCATGTTGGAGCGGGTGAGTGCATGCGACAGAGATGCAGGTGGAGTTTTTTCCAAGATTCGGCGATTGGTGCAGTTTCTGGCGAAATAGTCATGCCAATAAAAGGCAATGAACGGATTGGCGCGGGTAATCGGGGAATAAGAGCGCCAATTGGCGCGGATCTGAGCTTATTAGTCGCGCCAGAGTGCCAATATCCCAATTAGTGCGGATCCGACGGGAATAGTCGGGCCAATTTCGGTACTCAGAGCGATTTTTCTTTTGGCACGGTTTGTCTGTTGTTCAGGTAGCGCCAAGTCCCTTTCAGCCCGCCAACCGAGGACCGTGTTGGTAAAATTGCAATTTTTCATTAATTATTTTTTGTGTAATTTGCAGTTTTGTACAGCAGAGCGATTTTTTGATAAAGTAAAGGCAGTACAGTAGAAGGCGAAGGCATTTGTGTTGTTAGATATTAATTTGATTGATTAACAAGTTGGAATTGGAGATTGTTTTTTGGTTGATACAATATGGCAAAAACTCAGAGTTCTCGTTTTGAGATCGAGAAGTTCAGTGGCAAGAACAACTTCGAGATATGGAAGGTGAAGATGTACGATCTGCTTGTGCAACAAGGCGTGGCGAAAGTGTTGATGGGCAAATCCAAACAGCCTTACAACATAACAAATGATGAGTGGGACGAGATGGATGAAAGAGCAGTGAGTGCTATTCGGCTGTGTTTGGCAGATGATGTTTTGTTTAATATCATGTTGGAGAAAACAGCTGCTGGTTTGTGGACGAAGCTTGAGAAGTTGTACATAACAAAATCCTTAACCAATAAGATTCTTCTGAAGCGACAGTTGTACAGTTTGCGAATGAAGGAAGGTACATCGATTACTAATCATTTGAATGCTTTTAATACTCTCCTGGTGCAATTAGAAAGTATAGAAGTAAAATTTCAATCAGAAGAGAAAGCTATTACTTTATTGTGCTCGTTGCCTGAGTCATGGGATCATATTGTTACTTATATAAGTCTTAGTTCGTCAGAAACCCTTGCATTTGATGATGTAGTTGCATCTTTATTATCTGAAGAAACAAGGAGAAGGTCGAATTTAGAAGCCTCTACATCAAAAGCAATGATGGTTAGAGGTCGTTCTAAAGAAAGATGCTTCAGTAGGCAAAGCGACTCACGTTCAAAGTTGAAAGGGAAGAAGAGTAAGGTAAAGTGTTGGTTTTGTGGCAAATCAGGGCATTTGAAGAAGGACTGCTGGAAGCGACAACAAACTTCTAAAGAAGATTCTTTGACAAAGAAGAAGGAAGAAAACACGACAGATGCAGGTCCGGCATCTGGTTCAGGTATGAGTGAAGAAGTATTATCAGTTAATTTGTCAAATCATGATCAACATTGGCTGTTAGATTCTGGTGCATCAAACCACATGTGCATTCATAGAGAATGGTTTAAGACGTATAAATCAATTAATGATGGAGTCGTGTACATGGGTAATGATGTCACATGGAATATTGTGGGAATTGGGAGTATACAGCTACAAATGTTTGATGGGACAACCAAAACGTTAACTGATGTAAGACATGTACCAGAATTAAGGGAAAATCTAATTTAACTAGGAGCACTTGACTCAAATGGATATAAAACTATAATTCAAGGTGGAGTAATGAAAATTTACAAAGGTATTTTACTAGTAATGAAAGCTAAGAAGATAGGAAATCTATTTCAGTTAGAAGGAAGAACAGGGTCAGATCATGTGTCTATGGTGTCTGAACATGACAGTAGTTCTATTTGCTTATGGCATCAAAGGTTGGGCCATATGAGCGAAAGAGGGTTAAAGATTTTGGCTGATCGCAAGTTACTTCCTAATCTAAAGTCTGGAAAGTTAGATTTCTGTAAACATTGTCTGTTTGGAAAATGAAGTAAGCAAAAGTTTAAACAAGAAAACATACTAGTAAAGGAATCCTTGATTATATTCATTCAGATGTTTTGGGTCCATCCCCTACAACCTCATATGGTGGCTCGCCATATTTTGTATCGTTTATTGATGATTTTTCTAGGAAAGTGTGGGTCTACGTGTTCGAAAGGAAGTCTGATGTTTTTACAATTTTCAAGCAGTTTAAAGCTTTGGTAGAAAAAATCACTGGTAGAACTATAAAATGTTTAAGAACTGACAATGATGGTGAGTTTACTTCCAAGGAGTTTGAAAATTATTGCAAGGATGCATCGAGAGACATAAGACCATTGTTTATACTCCTTAGGAAAATGGAGTTGTTGAATGAATGAATAGGACTCTTTTAGAAAGAGCAAGGAGTATGCTGAGTAACGTCGGTTTGCAGAAGGAGTTGTGGATAGAAGTGGTGGCTACAGCTTGTTATGTGATAAATCGATCACCATCAATGGCGATAGGATGCAAGATTCCTCAAGAGGTATGGAAAGGTCACCCTTGTGATTATTCAATGTAGGTTTTAACCCCGTACAGAAATTACCTGCATACGAATTCTAGATCACAGAAAAAATAAACAATGCGAGAGCATAACACATAAAAACACATATGCATATAGATTTTCCCCTAGATCCCAAAACCGGGACTACCAGCTTGATTTTTCATTATGTTCCTTTCAATGTTACAATACATATTTATAAATGCCGAAGCATCCAATACCATGGACCGAATACCATCGCGTCCAAAACCATGGACCGAAAACCATCGCGTCCAAAAAACATGTGTGAAAATCATGCACAAAACCATAGGTGGGTCCGCCCAACCTAACATAGGGTCCAAAACCAAAATTTTCCGGGGCGCTGCCCGGACCCCATAAAGTGGGGTTACGGGTACCCCTCAAACCCCCTGTTAACTATGTGGAAAGAATATAACACAACCCAACAATCTCCCACTTGTTGTTTTCTTTCCACAGGGAGCCACAGGAGGGCTTAGTCATTTTTCCAGCCCTGAAACACCCATTGTTTCTCTA
>APFE030184196.1:67390-84514 GCA_000404065.3 Pinus taeda
GACCGTCCTCGTACAGACAAGGCATCACCATTCTGGTTGTCCATATTTTTCCGTCTCATCTCCTCCTTCAGCAAGGCTGAGACTATTTCATCAAACTGCAAAGCAGTTGCATTGCTACCTATTGCAATAACCAGACTATCCCACGAATCTGGTAGAGAACACAACAGACTGATGCACTTATCTTAATCTGAAATTTTAATAAACAGATGATAACTGACTTACCACAGTATTTAACGCATTCAGATGCTCTGTCACCGAGTCTCCATCTTTCATCCTCAGGTTATACAACTTTTTCCACAAGAACAGTTATTCACCAGAGACTTAGATTGGTACAAAGTCCCTAACTTGTCCCACAAAGCCGTCGCCTAGCTTCCCCTGATACATTCAACAATACTGAATCTAAGACACACAATCGTATTGTGCTCTTCGCCTTTCGATCCAACTTCTTCCATTCTTCATCGGTCACTACCATTGGTTTAGTACCCAGATCTACTGCAATCCACTGATCTTTATCCACCAACAGGTCCTCCATCTTGAGTTTCCACAACTCAAAACTCTGACCATTGAACTTCTAAATCTCTATCTTTCCACTTCTCGCCATCTTCTTTCACCACCAGAATCGATCTCGCAGATCTCCCACTGAAAAGGGTCTACCACAGGCCCGACCGAAACCCCTCAGCAACAAAGGCATCCCCTTGAAGCCAAAACAACTCTGATACCAAATGTAGGTTTTAACCTCGTACAAAAAATTACCTGCATACGAATTCTAAATCACAGGAAAAATAAAAATGCGAGAGCATAACACATAAAACACATATACACAGAGATTTTCCCCTGGATCTCAAAACCGGGACTACCAGCTTGATTTTTCATTATGTTCTTTTCAATGTTACAATACATATTTATACATGCCGAAGCATCCAATACCATGGACCAAATACCATCGCATCGAAAACCATGGACCGAAAAGCATCGCGTCCAAAAAACATGTGCGAAAATCATGCACAAAACCATAGGTGGGTCCGTCGAACCTAACATAGGGTCCAAAACCAAAATTTTCCGGGGCGCTGCCCCAGACCCCATAAAGTGGGGTTACAGGTACCCCTCATACCCCCTGTTAACTATGTGGAAAGAATATAACACAACCCAACAACCCTTGTTATTATTCTAAACTCAGAGTGTTTGGTTGTGATGCATATGCTCTAGTGCCTAAACATCAACAAACTAAATTAGATCCAAAGTCAAAAAAGTATAACTTTGTTGGATATGGTGATGGAACAAAGGGATATAGATTGTGGGATCCTACTACCCACAAAATCATCATCAACAGAGATGTAAAGTTTAATGAATCCTCTCTTGTACAGTTAGATGTACATAATGAATTGAAACAGGATGATGTATCTGACTTTCAGCACATTCAGTTTGAAACCACTTCTAATGATAGTCTAAATGAACATAGTTCAGATGCAAGTCATGAATAGGTTTCAGAATCAGATCATGAACAAAGTTCAGATGTAGATCATGAACAGGTCTCAGATGCTGATCATGAAGAAGTTCCTACGGATGGTAGTCAGCCAATTGCGGAAGCACCAGAAACATCCTTAAGGAGGTCTACAAGAATCAAACGCCCTCCGAAAAGGTAGGATGATTATGTTACTTCAGTTGCATTTACCGCTAATGACGATGAACCTCTGTGCTATCAAGAAGATGTAGAAGGTTTGAAAAGTGACAAGTGGAAAGCAGCTATGAAGGACGAAATAATGGCCTTAGGTAAGAATGGCACATGGGATCTGGTTGAACTTCCAAAAGACAGGAGAACTGTGGGATGGGTTTTTAAGCTGAAATGAGGTGTGAATGATACAGAGGACAGGTACAAAGCGAGGCTAGTCGCAAAAGGGTTTTCTCAGAAAGTAGGAATTGACTTTCATGAGATTTTTTCACCAGTTGCTAAAATAGTTTCAATTAGAATTGTGTTAGCATTAGTTGCTTTGCTTGATTTAAAATTGCTACAACTAGATGTTAAGCTGCATTTTTACATGGAGATTTAGATGAAGAAATTTATATGGAACAACTGGAAGGGTTTGTTCAACATCATAATAAGAAAATTGTCTGCAGACTCAAGAAATCATTGTATGTCTGAAGCAGCCACCTCGACAATGGTACAAGAAGTTTGATTCTTTCATGTTGAATCAAAAATATGTAAGAAGTGAATATGATCATTGTGTTTACTTTAAGCAATTAAGTAATGGCATATTCATTATCTTAGTGTTTTATGTTGACGATATGCTTTTAGCAAGCAAAAGCATAGAAGAGATCAACATGTTAAAGGCTCAGATGGCAAGGACATTTGATATGAAAGGTCTAGGAGCAGCAAGATAGATTTTGGGCATGGAGATTTTCAGAGACAAGAGCAATGGTAAGCTGTGGCTATCACAACAGAAGTATATTAAGAAAATAGTCTTGGGGTTTGGTATGAACAATGTGAAGCCCGTGTTAGTCCCTTTAGCTTCCCATTTTAAGCTTTCTTCTAGTTTATGTCCTAATACAGATGAAGAAAAGGAATATATGTCTCGAATTCCATATGCCAATGTAGTAGGATGTTTGATGTATGTGATGGTTTGTGCTCGACTAGATATTTCACATGCGGTTGGGGTTGTCAGCAGGTATATGGCAAATCCAGGTAAAGAACACTAGTTAGCAGTGAAATGGGTGCTTCGATATTTGAGAGGCATAAGTAATTATTGTATTACTTATAATAAGAGTAGTGAATTTGTTTGCGGATATGTTGATTCCAATTTTGCAGGTGATTTGGATAAGAGAAGGTCAACATCAGGGTGTGTCTTTACTCTTGCAGGTGGAGCTATTAGCTGGATGTCAAAGCTATAGAACATTGTTGCTTTATCCAATACTGAAGCAGAATACATTGCTGCTTCTCATGCTTGCAAAGAAGTGATTTGGTTGAAAGGTTTGTTTGGTGAATTTGGTAGGTTGCAGGACACCATCAAGTTATTTTGTGATAGTCAAAGTGTAATACATTTGGCTAAGAATCCGGCCTATAATAGTAAATCAAAGCATATACCGATCAAGTACCATTTTGTAAGATAGGTTATCACTGAAAGGGGAGTCTCTCTTGAAAAGGTGCATAAAAAGGAGAACTATGCAGACATGTTCACGAATCCATTTTTGTTAGAGAAGCTACGTTGGTGTTTGGCTCTGTTGGCTTGCAGAAAAGATAAAAATAATAAAGAAACAGGGTATCAGGGTAATTGTTGTGAAGGTGGAGATTGTTGAGATTTTCGGTTTTAATAATTTGGGCAAAAATCTCATGTAGGTGACAACAATAGGATTTGTTGCTATATTAGCTCTATTTTGTTGGGAAAGAGTTAATGCATCCTCTATTTGTTGTGAGAGGATTTATGAGTGAGTGAGATTCTCTTAGCTATAAAATATATGTCCGTACAGATATTGGGATGAGGTAGGGAGTGTGAGGAAATAAATTATTGTAATCTCCTATTTTAATAATAAGATTGCCGATGCCTCTGTTTGGTGGATGTAGCCCAAATTGGTTGGGTGAACCACGTTAAATTACTGTGTCATTTGTGTATGCTTTTATACTATATTTGTCTTTTAATTTCTGTTGGGCACTGTTTTACTCTAACAAATTCGAAATCGCTTATTAATGTATCAATCGAATCTTTGGTCAATTTGGCAGAATTTTGATAACTATGATATAAAATCCAATTCCATATCATCGCGGAAGGAAGAAAAACTGTGGTCTATTTATTTTATTTTTTGTAACTTCTCCGTGTATTTTTCAATCAAATTTATCTGAAATGTATTGAACATAAAATAAAAATTGCTTTTAAAAAACAAGCCATTTACAAATTGTAATTTTGCACACCAAGTTTGCAGGAAAACGCTCAACCAAATAAATAAGTGTAGAATTTCACTATAATGCAACTCTCAATGAACGTTGCATCAACACGTTGGTCGCCGGGATATCTTATTAATATGTTATTAATGACTAAAGTGTTTAGAATAAATGGTCCTTGTGATTTTATTCTCAGGATAGCAATTTGGAACGATGAGAGGGCATATTAGGATTCAATGTAGAAAAGATTCAAAATATTTTCACTCCATTTTTGGAGTATTTGAGAAATTCTAAAATTAAAAATAAATTTATTTGGTTTTTTAATAATATCATTTATATTTATATAAATATCAGACAAATATAATTTTATTAAAATCTTGATAATATATATTGAAAAATAATTTGTTTTATTATTTTTGGAACTTTTTAATGTGATATGGATAATATTGATATTATATATAAATAGATTGATATAAAAATATAATTAGAGGAAAAATGTTATTGTAAATATTGATTTTTATATAATTATTAATTAAATTTAAATATAAAGTCACAATATATATAATGGTTACAAATATGAGTCATTATTTTAATTTACAGAGCTAAATAGATCTTATTTTTCTTTTTTGGAAAAGAATGAGTATGACAGTTTATTAAAAAACAAAGTTGGGATCATGCCGTAACCCTCACATTTCTTTAAAATTATTAATATTCCTTGTGGGATTGTGATTGAGCATGGACGCTCCATCCAATCTCAAGAAATTACCCCATGACACAAAAAAATTTGTCCATACCACTTAAAACATTTCTAGAATATTCTCAAGATCAAAATACATTTACAATCCATCCTCACTACTCCCATGATACAAAAATTACTGTCCATACCAGTTAAAAAATTTCTAGAATATTCCCAAGATCAAAATACATTTACATTCCATCGTGACTACTTTTATGATTTAATTACTAGAGGGGTTGATACACTTAATTAAAGACCTCAGTGGTTTGAGTTTGAGTTCCAAGTTTTTTGTTTAATTTTTCTTCTTAGAGTGCCTCCTTCATCCTCTATTGGTACTTCTTGTTTCTTGGATGCTTTTTTCATCTTTCTAATTTTTTTCTTTCCGAACTAGTCAATACTTTTTCGATATTTTCCTCTAATTTCTTTAGAATTATAGTCATGATTCTCATTTCATGCTCCTTATTTCATGAGGAATTGTCCATTTGTTCTAGAACCAAAGAGTTTTGATTGTTGATCCCTATATGGATTTCTCCTTTTACATTGAAATCATTTATTTTCTATGTGCTTTTCATAGATTCCCCCCTTCTCCTCTTTTGGAGTTACTTCTTCCTCCTATGAGTCCTCTTTTTTCTTATTGTTTTGTGATGCTTCTCATCTAGTTTCGTCTTGCAATTGAAGGATCTCAAATAGGTTCATTGAGGTTGTGGCTCCATTTTTGTTTGGGATTGTAGGGTTTCTATTAGCCATCAACTTTCCTTTGGTCCCCCACGCCCCACCCCCCCTGCCCCCCATTTGCCACTCATTTTTGGATTTTCATTCAGTTGTTCCCTTTTTCTAGTTTGAGCCTTCTTACAATCCATGGAAAAGTGCCCATACTCATGACATATCCGAAATTTCAGGGGTTTTTGTTCATAGTCTAAAACTTGGTAGTGGCTCCATCCCCCATGTCAGATAAATTTATGAGGGAAGCCATTTTTCTAAATCAACTTCCACGAAATCTTTTGCACACGAAAATTGGTATCCATTTGGTTCAACCGGATCCAGATACCTTCCCAAACTTTTTCTTATAACCTTTAAATAGTCATCACTCCAACATGAAAGTGGGAGTCTAGGTAGCTTTATCGAGACTAGCACTACATAAGGGATGTCTTCATCTAGGTCAAATTCCAATGACCACTTGTTTAAATGTATTCCTCTAACCCTCGAAAAATATGAGACATTCTTAAAAATCATATCTCAATCTTCATTAAACTCCAAAAGAAAAGGAAAAAAAAATAGTATCGCATGCTTAGAGGAAAATTTTGTCTTTTATGATTGATTTCTAGATTTTATCTATCCACTCCTCCATCAATTTAGCGGATGACAACATTCTTGCAGACTTCACCACCGTTGCTTGCGTCATAAATGCCAAAGATGTTAAATGGAATCCAATGGTTAGGGAAACAAAGGTATGTTGTCAGCCTTCCTAACAAATATTGATCATGTTTCCTTTGACCATCATTTCATCCTCTGAGAGGCCACTAATGCTTGAAATGTTGTAATATCATCCTAGGGAGAATCTCCCTCTAAGCTAGCCACCATAATGGATTTTGCAAAAAAAAATCATTTGCCACACGAGTTTTTTTGTTATGATGTGCTTAAAGTTTAACAATTACAATCCTCAAACCGTTCTTGGTTTATAACTATTTTTTTGGTTGGTCCATTTTATATACTACTTCATCAAAATATTACTTTGGATAAACGTGAGGCCAATTTTTCTATTGGCCTCAATCCAACCGCATTTGCTGACCAAGAGAGCGATGCAAAAATGGAGTAGAAATTCCCATGTTTTACATAATGTCAAAAAACAAAGTTACTAGATAGCCTAAAAAACATAGAGAATAAGAAGGCATCCAACAATCATGATAGATCGATGGGAGAAATCAGGTGCAAGACCGACACCTAGAGCAATAGGAGGTCCTGTATCCCTATGAGCATGGAATTCCACATGAGCTAGGTGCAACTCCATCTCATCAAGTGAGTGGTTAGTGTGCCTCTAGCTCCCTCACAAAGATGTCAGGTAGCCAGGAATATCCCACCAGTTTTGTTGCAAGTCATTCATGAATGCGATGAACACGTTATGTTCATCGTGTATTTTCTATCTAATTTCCTCCAATGTGGCCGTTATGTTCCTCATCTGCATGTCTAGGAATTCCATGGATGGTTGCGAGTCAACACGACCTAGGACTAACTGCAGTCCTGGTCCAACTACCCCTCCTAATCGACAACCACAACCCTGGTCCTAGGCCAACTCCCCCACTAAGTTGACAACCACAACCCCATCATCCTCCTCTTCTGCTGCTTGTTGAGCTCTATATGCTAGCTAGCCATGAGGCCCCATTCCTATCCGAGCCCAATCTCACTGTGTGAAGATCGCAAAATTGACCAAAAAACACTAGAAAAGGGACTCAATTGTGGCTTGAGCACGAGACCCACATCGACGCATCCCCGGGTCACATCACAGGTATAAGAACGATCGAACCATCCAACTCACATTTCCAGACTATACGGCCAAATTTCCAATAGTGACTCCACCCTTTTGGGGCGTTAGAGCTACAAATAGCCAGAGGAGGAATTCCCTCGAGAGGACCGCTACAACCAAAAAAATGCCAAATTCCCATCTCCTAGCACGCAAAATGCCAATGTTGAAGGTGACTTGGCTCAATTTTTCTCCACAGAAAACAACCGCTCTAGTGAAGGAAAACAAAACAGCACAAGTTACACATTACTCACACTAGAATAAAGGAAAGATTTATCCAAATAAAGGTCCATAATAATAAACTTACCAAAGCACCGTCGAGCTTTGTAAATATTGACCAAAGATAGGTCCCCACAAAGTGGACCAACAAGGCAATGTCTCCTACCAATGCTAAATAGATGTAATGCGAGTGTCTGCAAACCTTCTCCCCATCTTCCCACATTGTGGAAAAGGGCTTCCAAATAGGCATGCTCCAATGCAATTCCCACTAGTTAATAGCAATGATAGTAGCCGAATTAACCAGGTGAATAGGCGTAAACAAATTGGCGACCTGTGCATACTCAACGTCAATTTTACCACCCACAATATCACCTATAGCAAGAGTCCAGAAACAAAGAAAATAAACATCCATCTTTGCCAGCCTTCTCGAGGTTTCTACTTCCCCATTGCAGGTTGTCTTGGCTGCATCTTCTATTTATTGCACATGTTTTTCTCATGAGTCCCATCCAAACCTGGTCATACTACTTGCACCATGTTCACCCATCCCATCAAGATTATAACTATTATTTATATTTTATAAATTATTCCACCAATTTTATATTTAAAAATATTTCTATTTTCAAATTATACATTTATTAATTAAATTAATAAACTTTTATTTTCTAATAATATATTTTTTAGAAGATCATAATTCAAAATATAAATCGTAATTATTTAAAATTTATTTTAATATAATATATATATATGAATTTTTTTTTAAAATATTTATAATTTACTTATAAAAATAATTATTGAATAAATTTATATTATATTTTTTAATTTAATCAACCTAACATTTATTTATTTTATTTGAAAATATTACCATATATCTTTTCGATTCCATAAACATTTAAATACTTACAATTATTTACGGATACCATATCTCTCCCTACAGTAGTTGTAAAACACACATCTTCACACAATACGCATAAGAATAATCGCAGCATTTCCTCACTTGCAAAGAATATCAAATACCATCACCAAAAATTTGAATAATAGCAGCATTTCCTCTTTTTTTTTGCTGAAGCAAGAGACTATCCTTATATTTCCATAAACCAAAAGAAGTGTTACAATATATACAAAAAACCAAACTAAATCATGGATTCTCGAAATATCAAGGCCATTCGGCCATGAATATATTCCTCCAAACTAACGAAAGGACAAGCTAACCTCACAAATGGTACTCTCGATTAACCGATAAACCAAAGTCAAACTCCACAGTCCCCCCAAGATGGACTCACAAAATTTGATCATACAAGTGGCCCCACAAAATTGCATGACCAAATCGGATCGTCGAATCTAGCTACACAAAAAAACAACTCGGAGAAATATCGGAAAGCCAAGATGCTCGAGCCTTACGGCGTGATGGAGGGTGGTATTTCATACCTGACCCTTGCCATGTGTTGAGAGCCTGGTGGAATCGCTCTCAAAACGCCCATACCACTTACTATTCAAAAGCCCAGTGATCGCCTGGAAACCGCTTGGAAACCGCTTTAAAGCCTAGTTAGCCAACTTGTAATAGGAATACATGAGAATTTCCGTTGTCGGGAGGATCCAACTATCCTTCCTGCGATAGCTTACTTCAGGACTCACAACCGATGCAGCCGAACATAAAACCCTGTGTTGCAATATGAAGGAAAAATGAGACTAGGTAACTTACCCCAGAGGATAATGTATCCAATCAGAGTTTGCCTTTCTTCAAGGTACCAACCGAAGAACTGCATTTGAACTTGCATACTGAGCTTCAATCCTTGCCTTCCTTTCTTGCCCAATGTCTAAAAATTTCTCTATCCTCTACCACTTGTTCATTGGAGAGCGCTTTTAATCTTCTATGCGGTGCCTCCTGCCACCTCATCTCAATCCTACTTTTTGAATTAATCACTCCTTGGTTGGCAAGTAAATCCGCTAGTTTATTGGCTTTCCGGCGGACATGATTGAAGCTAACAGTTTGAAGACTCAAGAGATGCTTTTGAATTCTTTGGTACAGTTGTAATAGTCTCCAATGTTTTGACACTCTTTCTAGTGCTTTTCCACAACTGATTCTCTTAACCACATTTATAGAGATCTCTGAGTCTACTTCAATAATGACATTTGAGTTGTGATTTAGTTTAAGAAATTCTAGACATTGTTCCAAAGCCATCAATTCCGCTATGTTATTGGTCGCTATGCCTACATGGCAATGGAAAGTAAAAACTATATTTCCTTTTTCATTTCTTAACACCTCTCCATAACCTGCTATTCCAGGATTGCTTTTTGAAACTCCATCAATATTGCATTTCAAATAACCTTTCGGTAGAGGCCGCCAAATCTCCTTTTCCATTTCCAAATCCCTTTCCTTCTTGTTAAGTCCATAGTAAATGATCTGCTGCATGCCCAAGATCTCAATTCATTCGGAGTGAGAGGATTCTTGGGATAAGTGCGCACACTGGTGGAAACTGCGTCTTTCCTCACTTGCAAGGAATATGAAATACCATCACCAAAAATTTGAAATAAATATAGCATTAATGTAGATCCTCCCGTAATATCATCACCAAAAATTTGAGAAAAATATAGCATAAATGTAGAACTTCCCATCCAGACACGTTAACAGCATGACGGACACTGTAAAACACAAAATTGAACGGAGTATAAAAAGCAGAGGACACTATCCCATGCTCAACCAGAAAGATTTAAATGCGTGAAACTAGTACGTCAGTGAATGCTACACTAAAGGAGCATCGTGCCAACATTGCATATAGTCAAAGTTAAAAATCATCATTAGCATAGGATTCATCGCTCGTGCCAACTGGAATATATTGAGGATAGTAAGCTCATTACTGAGGAGCACAATGCGAGTACAAATGCCACAGAGTTGGCCACGATACAGAAAAATGGGGATAACGTAATTGGTGATAATTGTACGGACGTAGTGAATATATATATGTACGAAAGTCAGTTAAGTCAAAACAAATGGCATATGGACAGACAGGGTGTTGAACAGATGACGAAAGATATCCGAAAATAATGGCTTTTGAAGGCTGCGTCTTAGCACCAAATTGAAATTGATGAGATGTTATCGTCCAGTCCTATCAGGTTTGTTCGTTAAACTATGCATGATAATCACGTTTGTCATTTTAAGTACTAATATGGCCGTTGTCTACCTGTTCTACGTTATGGCCGTAGTCTATCTGTTCTATGTTTGTCTGCAAGGATATCTTAAAATCATAATCATAAGATGTACTTAATATATCATGTTTTATCTATATCACTCAAATCAGAAATTTAAGTTGTACTTAGTATCTCATGTGTCATTCTGTATATCATTCTAATAAAAGCTAGGTGATCATTTATATCTCTCAAATTAGAATTGAACAAATATGTTGTGAACTTATAATATATTTTGTTATCACATATAAGTAATTCCTTTATAAAATTAAATTAAAATTTATAAAAAATTTAAATTGGTTAAAAATAAAATATAATAAATATAAATATAAAACTAATAATTATGTATTATTTATATATATATATATATATATATATAATATATATAATAAAAGAATCTTAATTGATATTAAAGCTGAGATGATCAAATTTTCAATATATAAACTTTCTTAATACCCAATTCAAATTTACACTCTCAATACTAATAAATCAAAAGTTAAATCAATATATAATATAACATATATATAATAAATTCTATTTATTTTTCAAAAATTAACTAAGTTTATTTTTGTAATTTATGAATAATATTAGATATATATATAATAAAATAAATATTTAATTACAATCCTATAAGATCAACTCAAACATTTTTTAATAAAGTAAATACATTATTTTCAATCAAATATTTAACTTTAAATTTCCAAATGAATAGTATAAAAAAATAACTTTAAATTTCAAATGAATTATTATATATATATATAATAATATAATATAATATAATATAATGAGAAAGAATAAATAAATATAATAATTTTAATGATTTTTTTCTCTCTAAATATTGATATCTAAATTAGAATTATATCCAGAATGAATGTGTAGATAGGATGGGTATTCTCTTTTATCGAAATATATACCTTTAGAAATTAGATATTTTTTAAAACTATTAGTCTTAGATATCATTTTTTGGGATTCAACTGTGTTACATAAATCATTCATCTATGACCATTTCCATGAGAGGTAGTCATAACTCAATAATTCCTCATGATTTTTTAATAGTCCACTTAGCACTCAATATTTATAAATGAATCACATATAAATGTGTTTAAAATGAATTAGAGGAGTATTTCTTATTTTCTCGCAAGGAAATTACTTGTTTATATATAATGGAGACCCTAATCCTTTATGTTTATTTTCAAAAAGTGGGCCTAAAACCATAAGTATTCAATTGCTTGATCAAACCATTTAAAATGCAAACAAATCACACATGGAATGTTTCAATTACGAGAATCAATACAAAGAGTGACCAATTTTTACCCTTTCAATGGTTTTATAATACAAACATGGAACAATGAAGAATTTTTCCTTTAATCATCGATTACGATATTACAAGTACAATTGAAATCTTAACCAATCCTTCAATACTTGTGTCGATATGAGATGTTCAAGGAAACTAATATGGAATTGAATGGAATCCTTGTGGTGAATGCTAAAGAATTTTTTCTTGATCAACTTAACCTTGTAAACCTAGCGGGATTACCCAATAAGATGTAGTGTTTGTTAGTTCGTTAGGTTTCCTATGTCGACCATGGAGGATAACAAATAAGAAATGCATATGGCAAATCCTAAGCCAAAATTTTATTTTCATGAGGTTGGAAATATTATGGTAGGAAATGGGAATGAATACTTCATGACATAATCCTCAAGCACAACTTAAGCATATATTATTTATATTTTTTTTTTCCCGGCCTTATAGTTTGGATTATTTCAATAACCTTTCTCAAGAACAATCATTTTTCCTATCTCTCCATTGATTAATATAACTTGTAATCAATTAGGTGTTTGCTTCATTGAAAACACCCCATTTACATTGATTTTCATTAGACATGGAGAGCCATATAATGAAGTGGATTGAAGAATATTTTAGATATTGTATGCTCTTCATCTCTTCATCCATTTAGATTTTGCATAGAAAAGAATGTGTATTTTTTATAAATTTAGGCTTTTCCATGATTTCATGGTTGCATATTCCTCTTAATGATGACTCTTTGGAAGCCTAGTCATGAAGCGATATAGCTCCTTCTTCATTAGTGCATGGGAAGCGATGGAGTGAATGGAGAGTGTTATGTATGAGATGGATATGTGACAATACATTTACACAAACCCTAGTAAGATAAACTTACATTGAGATATGACACTCTTTAGTGAACTAACCATGTCCTAGATGATATGGCAATATAATCTATCAAACTAAAGAGACTATGAAGTGTGGCATGTACTACTGTGGAGAAAATCAGTATTATCAATCACTCAAGATCAAGAAACATCCAATTACTATCCTAAGTATTGTACTGCTTCTACTGTTTGATAATCTCTGATACTTCATGGTTAAGCCAACATAGGTAGTTGAGGGAGAGAATGAGTAGGCTTATTTGGATGAATGAAGGTAAAGTTTGAGCATGAGAACTCTACTAGTAAACATCACACACCTGGATGGTGTTTCTTCATGTAGTTTCCCCTTTGGGGGTTGCACTCCCTATTATGCCTACCCTCATTTTACTGCAATAGCATACATTTTTCACGCTAGTGTGAATGATCAATGTTTCTTATATCCTTATCACCTATGAGGAATGATCCTTTTATATCATATCTGTCTTAAAAATGCTATCCTTTCATATTAAATTTGAATTAGCTACCATCTATAATGTTTGGTTTCTTTTGTAACTTTTCCACCAACCATTTGCATCCAAAATGTGTTCCCAGGTGCATCAATTATTCTATCCCTAAAGTTGTTCACTTGGAAAACAATTCTAGTATTACCCAAATACACCACATATGGTGTGGGTATTATGTGTTAAATCCACTTTTACATCATTTTACACTAAAATAAATCAATGAACCCATTTTCCTAAAATTTATATTCATTTCCTAATTCCATAAAGTCGATTTTAATGATTTATTCTTGTAATTATCCCAAAAAATCAAATCAAATAAAAAACCCTAAATGTAATGGTCATATTTTGTTATTATGACTAGGTAATATTTTTTTATTATGACTAGGTTAAGGATAACCACTATTTTGTTTATAAAACCAACAGGCCTTCCCCAATTCTCATATCACTAATTGAAAGTGATGACACAGTATCAAAATTTCTTGGTTCCGAAGACACTCGTTGTGCATTATGAGATCTTTTGGTAACATCCACTATTATTTTTCGTCATAATAAGAGGGGATAAACCACACAATTGGAAACTAAAAATAACCCTCCCAAGTAGGAGTTCAATGATTCCATTCTCTTTGAGGAATCCTTCATTTATGTATATTAAATTTGTTCCATTAGATAATGAAGTACTATTTCATTCATATTTTCTTTTATATTTTTTTAGTTAGAACATATGTTCCTTAAGGTAATCATATCAACCATTGGAATTTGATTCAAATCGAGCCAAGATAGGATATGTGGGTTCAACTAGTGGACATTTTGGATGGGAAGATGAAGGTGTCTAGAATGTAGCCATTTCCTTAGTAAAGGTGCAATGGACCAACTATTGTTGTGAGGATGCTACATGGAAGCATGAAGATGCCACGAGGGAGGAATATTATCATCCTTATAAGTAATTTATATTGTACATGTGCATATATGCACTAATGAGAACGCATAAATAGTAGGGAGGAGAATCCAAAACTCCACTCTGACCCCCATCTATTTTTACATTTCTTGATTAGGATACTTAGCTTTGATGTGTTGGGCCTATATTCGGATATTTATATATGTGATCTAATATTTACCCAACGAGTGACATCAGTTAAAGATTTATTGTTTAAAGGTATTACAGAATCATGTGCTGGTGTGTGTGTGTCCTGTGTTATTGAAGCAATGGATCGATCAGATTGCCAATACACAAATAATAAAATGGAAAGACAACAGATAAATACAGTAAGAAAACACAAAGACACAATAATTTTAATAAGGAGTTCACCCTATTCTCCATGGCTACGTCTTTGGTCCAGCTTTCAGTGGTGGCCTTGTTCTATTGTGCCTTTAAGTAGAGAATTACAATGTAGGGATTCAATGTGAGTCCTCCTAAAGCAGTTTTGCTTGACAGGGTGTTTCTTGGATTCCCCAAGCCACTGGAGTACGCAGACTCTTCTTCTTCCTACCAGCTCTATGAATTTCTAGTCTAAAGTGGCAAGAGCCCAATGTGGTGCTCAACCTAGACAGTTCCTCTATGGGATGGCTCGAATTTCTCAATCTCTCTGGTGCTCAATGCTGTTGTTGGTCAGCTCGGCCCTCTGTCTCTTTCTCTTTTGCTTTACTACCTTCTTCTCTAATTTCTATCTCTTAGTGTTCACTCCTCCTCTTGAGGTTTGTTCTGACTGACTCGACTTCTATATTCTGTCTATGTTCATGGTTTTTAGTCATTCGATCCAATGCCTGTTTGGCTTCACTTCTGCCTCTGTCAATTCACCTTCTGCAGCTACACTTGGAGTTCCCTGTTCGATGTCAGCATGAACGCTCAAGGAGTGGCCACTTGTCCTCCTTTAAATAAAGCCGACCTGCTTCATCAGTTCATTTCTTCAGCTACGTCGTGGATGAAGTCTTTCCTCGATTGTGTTGGTCAAACGGATTCCAAATCCTTCTAAAATGTAGCATATTCCTTCGTCGATTCCACTTCCTCCATCAAGCTTGATCTCATTCGTCTGATCTAGGACCTCCAGATATAACTCCATATGCACGTCTTGCGCGGTTGACTTGCACGACTGATAATGCGCGATCAACGGTGGTTTTCTCTCACCTCTGCTTGCCACGCATCGATAGATGTATGGGATTGCTCCACTTTCTCCAAAATCATTTACCGTCTCAGGGTGCCCCGATTAATACCGCTCGTTTCGAGAGCACGGGTCCTGCCTTTGTATGTTTAGTGTTTTTTGCCTTTTCCACCTGCAGTTCTTCGGTTTGTCATGCGTCCTGTTAGAGTCGGTCTGGTCAGTCCTCCATCAGAGATCAAAACTCTTTATGCATTTCATTTTTAGGTGTCTCACTCCATTCACCCAGCTGGATTCTGCTAGGGGCATGCCATAATTTGAAGGAAAAGGTAATGCTAGTCATTTCCCCTCATGTCTGGCCCCTGCTGGCTTAGGTCTTTTGTCAATGATCGCTAAAGTCCATGACAGTCAAGGTCTGGTTCTTTAATGGACAAAAGTCATTTTCAATCATTAGGTCTAGGGATTAATCAATTTGGTCTTCAACCATGTCCAATAAAGCCATGCAGGCCAAAGTGAGGCCCTTACAAAGTTATGATTCAAAGAGTTTCATCGTCATGTTGATAGACTTCGACTGTTCTTCAAAACTTTGTTTTGAAGAAAAGTCAAATAGTGTCAGTTGTGATAAAATTTTCAAAAAAAATTCGTCAGTTGATTTCTTCAGGTGCAGTCATGGTTTCCGTGGCCAAATGCCCTGTCATGCAATCCCTGCAAAGAGTGCTGAAAATTTCATCATTTGAGCTAAAATTTCAAAGGGAAAAGTGAAATTCAGTGTTGCTTTAAGTCAGTGAAAAGAGCCAAAATGAAACATTAGTAAAATGGATTTTGGAGAAGAAAAAATTAAACCCATGACTTCAAAGTCTTTAAATAGAGGTTTCCACAAGAAAACGAGGTCATTGTACAAATCAAGGTCGGAGAGAAACGTTGCAAAGTCATTAGGAGCGCAAAGTGGGTGTTTAGAGTGAGTGGGAGTCGTTTTCTAGAGCACGGCGCACATAGAGAGGGGCGCAGTGCACATACAGAGCGCGGCGCACACAGAGACACCCCACAGTGCAAATTTTACAAGGGCGCGGTGCACATAAAGGGCATGACGCACTGGGTTTGTTGCGCGGCGCACAGCCACAAAGGCCCAAAATCGTGCCAAATTGCCTCAAGTTGCCTGTGAAACCCCTCAAATCAACAGGTAGGCTCTATATCGTGCCTTGCTCATCAAATTTTGTGAATGATATGGTGGTTCATGGCTATGTATAATTGCAACAAAACTCATAAAACCAACCACTAAAAAAACATTAAAGCCATGGTTGCTAGAGTTGCAAAATTGTGGTGTTAGTGCCAAGGCTCCGTTATCACCCCTCATTTTTCCCTTTCTTACCATTTTCCTATCCCCCCTTTCTCATTTTTTCCTATTATCCCTACCCTAAAACACTACCAAATCCTATCCCCTATCCCTTCACTCATTGGTCAATCAAAACCCTTAAACCTTACCTTATCAAGTCCCCAAACCCTCCTACATATCCCTAAACAAAACTTCTCCCCATAACCCCTATTCCCATCATATTATTCCCCTCCTAATACTCCCTTTTTTTCAGCGTCCCCCTTGGTGGTAGATATCACAACAACACCTAGTTGCATACCAGCATCAAAGGGCAGCCCAAGTACAGTACACACACAACAGTCATGGCATCTGAGAATTCATCAGAGTATGAGATGGAGACACAAAGTGATTCATCCTTGGAAGAATAGGCTCCTAGGAGACATCACAAGAGTGGAAAACATGTTAGGGATGAGCCAACCACCCTCACAGAATTGCAGGCCTGCCCTCTTGCTATGTCATG